>PVIA01004425.1:6875-138918 GCA_004024845.1 Tonatia bakeri | reverse complement strand
TAAACTTGTGTGTGTCTGATGTGGTCATGAGACTTAGTGTTCTTTTTTTTTTTTTTTTTAACATTTCTCACTGTTGTTTTTTTTTTTTTTAAGATTTTATTTATTTATTTTTAGAGCAGGAAGGGAGGGAGAGAGAGAGAGAGAGAGAGAGAGAGAGAGAGAGAGAGAGAGAGAAACTTCAATGTGCGGTTGCTGGGGGCCGTGGCCTGCAACCTAGGCATGTGCCCTGACTGGGAATCGAACCTGCGATGCTTTGATTCGCAGCCCGCGCTCAATCCACTGAGCTACGCCAGCCAGGGCAAATAACCCCCTTTCAAGGAAGCCTTTCCTGACTTATCTTACTCTGCACTCCTGAGTTTTACTATTATTATAGTACTACCTCCTGCTCTGTCCTGCCCCTGAATCAATAATCTTCAAGGTTAGGACCAGTGCTGTCTCCCCTGGTACCCCTGGAGGACACCAGTTAGTATCTGCTGAAGAGAAGAGCCAAGAAGCTCCAGGTTGGAACTCCAGCCCTGGCGCCTGCTGTGTGACCCCAAGCAAATGACTTCTCTCTGAGTTTCTGTTTCCCTGCGGGTCTCTATCCAAGCCCATGGCGGACTGCAGCATCCAGGACAGGGTTCAGCCACGGTAAGACAGGACGAGTCCGGTGAGGGAGGGGCTGGCTGTCAGCCAGAGGTCGCTGGCCCCCGCACCGGCCCTGAGCTCAGCTTCACGGGTCACAGTTTCTTGTGGATGCGCGAGGGTGAGGCCCCACCCCACTGGTGTTTGCGGGAGATCCTTCCTCACACATGTTGAAATTGTGTTCTTGTTTTTAAATATTTCTTAATTTTTTGAAATCATGTGGATCCTAATAAAATTTGAAAAAAAAAATCATGTGAATCCTTTTTTCCCTATTTCATGGCATGTTTTTTTTGGTTTTTATTCCTCACCAGAGGATATGTTTCACTGATTATAGAAAACAAGGCAGCGAGCGCAAGAGAGAGACCTTGGTGTGAGATAACAACATCAATCAGTCACCTCCCATATGCGCCCTGACCAGGGATTGAACCCACAACCTCTTGGTGTATGGAAGGATGCTCCACCCAACTGAGCCACCCCAGCCAGGGCTCATGGCATTTGCTTACATAACAAGAAATAAACCCAGAAATCCAGTTCCATCCTAGGAACAAGAAACAGCCCATTTGGAGTGACAGGTTCCCCAGGGATGGGCTATAAAAGGCAACAGGAGGGGAGGCTACCCAGTGTGGAGCTGGCGGAGAAAATCGGAGAGACATCTGGGCTTGGCTAATGCAAGTGTGGACAAATCAGCCAGAGGTGGGGATGTTAAGTAGCAATAAAATGAGGACATTCAAAAAGCAGCTCCCAGTTCCCAAAACGGACACACTAGGGAAGGCAGAAAGCCACCCAGGGAGATGGGACTAGCACCCAGCCCACAGTCTTTCACCCTAGGCACACCCGACAGGTTATCCTTGTGCTGGCATCGAGAGTGCACCCACGGGAGGGATCAGCGTGGGCAAGGGTGGGGAGGCAGGACCACAGGAGGAACAAGGATGGAGTGGCCAGACAGTTAAAGCTCATAAAGGTCCTATGACGATCTGCTTTTTGCAGAGTGGGCAAACTGAGGCACAGAGAGGTTAACTAACTTGTTCAAGGTCACACAGCCCAGCCCAAGCCGACCAGCAATTTACACTCAGGCCTCATTACACATAATGTGTGTCAGTGATTCAAAATCCTGCCCTGTGGATGGAGGCCCATGCCAGGTGGGTGTGGGGTTCACAATCATTGGAATTTTCTCTAAGGGAGGATAACATTTTCTAAAGAGTTGACCAGACCCAATTCAAATTCTGGCTTTGCCACATACCCTCCACTAACCTTGGCTCCTCCAGTCCCCACTCTGAGCTTCAGTGCCCTTCCTGTGAAATGGGGCTCATAGTGGAAACGAGTTCGTCTGGGTCCAGGGCTTAGCGCATTGTCGGAGCTCAGTTCCTGCAGATGTGCCCAGCAGGTGGCCGCCAGCCCACGCTCCTGACCTTGCAATCGGCTCCTTGGCCCAGCCCCTCAGCTCCACAGCTCCTTATCTAGTCTCATAAATTATCGAGCTCCTGATGGCTGCCCTGAACTCCCATCCCAGGCTGAGTGCCAAGGCCATGGCCACTTTGTGGTGGCGGGGCCTTGAGTGGGATAACTGAGGCCTGGGGAGCTGGGGTGGGTAGAGGGAGTGCTTTCCATAGTGACCGGTGACCTTAGCCTTCCACTCCAGCCCGGGTGTGCTCTTTACCATCTCGGATTTGATCTGCACTTGAATTCCTCCTGGGACAGGGCGCTGCCTCCCTCGAGAGCTGGTATGTGCCATTTGGGAACATTTCTGGGGACTCGGGCTGTGTCTGCAGCCACTGCCCTGGCCTCTGTCTGGAATGACTGCCAGCTCCTCTTGGGTCTCACAGTCCCCTTGTCCCTGACTTCCTTCGAGAGCTCCTGCACCGTTTACTCACCCGAGGCACACCCCCATGAGATCCTCACGCCTCCCATGTCTGGGAACAAACCTGTGACTCAGAGCCTGTGGCCTGGGGGAGGCTGGAAACTGGCAGGAATCCCTCTGGCCACAGCCTGCGGTTTCCAGTCCCCCCTCCCATGGGTTTAGGTGATAGGGGCTATCTCAAGTTTCCTAGGCAAGCTGGCCAGTAGAGGCACCTGGCAAGGTCTCCCTTCCCCTCCCACATTGGCCAGAAGAGCAGGCAGGGCCCCTAACCTACAGGGGACCAGTTCTCATCCCAGCCACAGGTGGGAGAAGCAGCATGGTGTGGCCTTTGGGGGAACCCATCCCCCTCTCTGCCTCATGGGGTGCATGGGCTCCAGGTTCCCACCCCAGATGTGCTGGACAAACCCGGGATTCCATGGCTCAGAGTGAGGAGGTTTAGACTTTGAAGGGCCAGGGTTCTGGAATTTGAATGAGCTCCCAGTTCTGAAAACTGGAAGGCCTCCAGAGTCTAGAATTCCAAGGGGCTGAGGTTCCAGAGCTTCAGCAAGAGTTTGGTTGGGTCCTGGGTTCCAGAAATCTGTCTCCGCAACTGGCTCCTTACTGGAGGCTGAACAATGGGCAGGACTCCCCCACGGCCCAGTGGGATGTGATTCTCTGTTTCCAAGTACCAGGCCTCGCCTCTGCCTGATCACCGTTATTGCCCTCCCACTCCCCTCCCCCACCTCCATCAAGCTACCCATCTCTCTACAAGTCCCTCTTCCACTCAACACCCCACCCCCTTGCCCGCCCCGTCTGCCTGTCCACACTCCCTGGGCCCACCCAGCCTTCCCAAGGGACCATGATGATCTCAGATAAGCTCAGCTGGAAGTCCCTGATCTGCCACCGCTGAGCGGGGGAGGGAGGGGGACACACACACACACACACACACACACACACACACTGGACTCCACATCGCTGAGCTTCAGTTTCCCCCTCTGTGAAATGGGAAGCACGAGGACACCAACTCGCCCGCTGGCACTCTGGATTGCTTTCGCAGGCCTGCTGTGCTCCGGCCAAGGAACCTTCGCCTCAGCTGTGCCTGGTGTGCCCTTCCTGCCCCCGGCTGTGTTCACAAGTGTACCTCTGGGTCAGGTGCACAGGGCCTGATGCTGCGTGTGACCTCGGTCGGCCCTGCCCCTGGGCCTGTTTCCCACACTTCCTGTCTTCTAACTGCCAGAGTCCAGGAGACGAACGACAACACTCTTCGGCACGAAAGGGCAGGGTGCAGGCCAGTACCTGCATCAGTCAGTTCCAGCCCGGGCCTGAAGCACACCCCGCTGCCCGTGGACCCGCTCCACACCTCTGTGCAGCAACGGACACACATGCGTGAGGGTGGAGCCCCCGGCAGACACCCACATGGACATACATGTGAAGGCAGAGCCGGTGGCAGTCCCCAGGCCCACCCCCAACTCCCCTCACCAGGCTCAGTTTCCGGAAACTTTTCCTGTTTGCGACACTAACCAGGACCCCACCCAAGAGAGCACAGTGAGTCTAACTAGGTAAGAGCTGAACCTTGGCCCAGACACATAGGGTTCCTCTGAACCTCAGTTTCTAATTCGTTCATTAGGTTTCTGAGAAGCGCTGGCAGCTCAGGGCTGTCAGGAAGGCCAAAAGAGGGGGTGGGTGTGAGATGAGGGGGGGGGGGGACCCAGGCCCTCCGGCCGGTGGTTACTGATGAACACAAGAGCTATGGCGATCATATGAACCCGCCATTGCATGCACACACACACTCAGTCCCAGCCACACCCTCCCCGTGGCACCACAGGGTGGTGCCCTAAATGTCCCTGGACGGACTCAGAGAAACCCACACCCAAGCACATGCTTGACTCCACACGGCTGCACACTGGCCAGGGTAGGCAGCAGAAGTGCAAGGCCACTCTCCAGACGCAGATCTGGTCTCATCAACTCCCCAGGACACCCAGACCTGGCTGCTGTCACTGCTCAGGCTGACACACCCACAACAGGTCAGGTCACTGCAGGAAACACTCCAGTAACACCTGCCCACTCTTACGCCCCGCCCCTAAACTGGACAGCTGTGTCCTCACCTGGCGATGATGAATGGATCGGGGCCGCTGGGGTCGCCGCGCTGCCCAGGAGCCCGAGCAGGGAGGACAGGCGTACGGCCCTAGTCCGCACCCGGGGTCTGGAAGGGGCGGACGGAGCTGGGTGACCCGGTCTCCTGGGGAAACTGAGTCACGGTGGGGGCGGGCCCACAGAGGACCTGGGGGTTGCCACGTCTCCAGAGGCACAGGACGCCCGGTGCGCGGAGTGCTGTGAAGCAGGAAGGGCTAGGTCCCCTCTGAGGCTGGAGGGGGGTCTTTGGGGGCTAAAAATAGCCGGAGTCCGGCTCCGATCCACAGACAGCACCCCGTCGATCTTTACCCTCCTCTCTCGCGGTCTCTGTCCTTCCCTTGTGTGCTTCTCATCGGCCCCTCCCCCCTGCTGTGGCCACGCCCCTCAGGCCCCGGCCTGGCTGGTGGGGGTCAGCGGGGCGCCCCCCAGCCCCCCGAGGAGACTGCGCAGCGTCCTGGGGAAGGGACATCCGAGGGACACCAGGTCACAGGGGAAGGGGTGTAGTGGCCTGCCCCAACTGGGCCCCTTCCAGGAGCTCCCGCGGCATTATTCAAGGTCTGGGCAGCACCGGAGGCCCGGAGGGGGAGGGCATGTTCTGTGTAAGGCAGGGTCAGCTTCCCAGGGTGCCCAGACCCCCACTCAGGCTGAGAGCTGGTGAACCCTCCGGGGTTGGGTCTGGCACACAGTAGGTAGGTTTGAGGCTCCTGCCAGGGCTAGAGGTTGGGGGTGCAGGCTAGAGGTTGGGGGTGCAGGCTGCTTAGAGGATAGGGGCAACAAGACTCTCCAGCCAGCAGCTTGGTGGGTGGCCTCCTGAGGCAGGCCTTCCTGGAGCAGGTGAGCGGAGGGCTGTGTGCGACTGAGGGAAGGGGGCGCTACCGAGCGGGGCTAGTGAACAAAGGCTGAGAGGTGGCGCTGGGGCCAGGTGTAGGACAGCCTGCAGTCTGGGTGGGGAGGTTGCTCCCCACCCCATCTCAGCCTCCTAGTGAGGGGAGGGGAAGTCCTGGAGTCTGTCACTGCAGGGGTGATTCGAGGTTGAGGCTGGGGAGCAGGAAGAGGGCTCCGGAATGGGCTTCCCAGGTAGGGTCGACTTCCTTGAAGGCCGCAGACACACTTGGGGCTCTGGGCCAGGGGCTCATCCGCCCAAGGTGACCATGCTGGGCCCAGCTAGAGGAAACGCATGGTGGCTGGCCTGTGCTGCAGGAAAGTGAGAAGCTTCTTGAAGGCCTTTCCTGCCCATAGTCCTGGGCCTTCGGTGGGTTGAGAGGGTCCACAGGCCTAGGCATGGAGGGGTGACCTTGGGCCTTGTTGACCCAGAGTTAGGGCCTAGAGTGGACCGAGACCTGCTAGCTTGGCCTTGAGCCCACCCCAGCCAGTCCTTGGGGCCTGGGAGGGGCATACAAGTGCAGGCTCTGAGTGAAGACTGACTCTAGCCCTGTACTCCCCTGGGCTCTGCCGGGAAGCCCCTTCTCCAGCCTTCCCACTCACCGGTTCCGGTCTCCAGGCCTTGGCTCACACCCCCATTCCTCCAGATAGCCCCTCCCCTGTTCCATCCTATTGTCTGAGTCCCTGAGCCGTTTAACCCTAACTTCTCTCGACTGGCAAGTCTTCCAACTCCCATGCACCTGGCAGAGCCCTGGTTCCAAGGACCCCTGCTCTGTAAAGCCTGGATCTCCTGGGCGGTCTTGCTCCCCTTCAGTCCCTCCTCAAGGGCAACTCTGTGTCCAGCCCACTTGGTGAGACAATGATGAACCCCAGGTAGGACCGGAAACAAGACCTGTTCTCAGGGACCTCCCAAGCTGGAGAAAGTCAGAACTGGACACAGTCCTAACTCCCTGCAGTCACAGCTGGGCAGAGGAAGTCATGGGACATTGGTGAGCCCAGAGCTGAGCCAGAAGGCATCCTGTGGGGAGAAGGCCTGCGAACTGGTGCTTTGTGGGATGAGCGGGAGTTCCCCAGGTGCAAGAAATGGGCAGAAATCACACATGCAAGACTGGAGGCGTGAGACAGCGAGAGGCCTCGGGAGCTGCAGTGAGGGCCAATGTGGTGGGGAGAGGATGTTGGGCTGGGGCTGCAGATGGCGGGGGAGAGACGGAGGGCGACTGTTCCATTCCCACTTCCTCTGCCCAGAGATAAGGAGGACAATGCTCCTTCTGGGAACAGCCAGGGCAGGGGTCAGAGAGGCACACTTGACTCAAATTTAGTCTGGGTCTCACTGCAGCTCTTCAATGAAAGAAGTAAAGATGCTCATTTTATCAATGGGGAAACTGAGGCCCAGAGGGAGGAAATGACACGGCCAAGGCCACATGTGGGTAGGATTGAAACTTGAGCTCTGGGCTTCCTCCAACCTCCTGGGCTGGTGGCTGGAGGTCTTCTAGCTTCTGTTTACCCCCACCTGGCTCAATGGGCACACAAGAGGCTTGAAAGGCACTTGGCCTGGGGGGTGGGCAAGATGTCAGGAGCAGAGGCCAGACTCAGGGCGTGCCCCCTGTGGCTGTGGTTTCCGGTGGGGGACCAGGCAGGGAGCATCTATTTTTAGATTTGGATACAGCCAAAGGCAGGAAGAAGCTGGGGTGGGGGTTGGGGGCAGCTTGGGGGGGGGGGTGATGGGGCAGCTGGGTCTCTGTGACAGCCAGCTCCTGTCCCTGCTCAGCTCTCACCCTGTTCCGTTCCGTGGTGCCCCGGGGAGAGTCTGGCTCCAGAGCTTGCATTCAGCTCCGCCGTGCCCCCTTGCCCTGGACAAAAGCTACTTTTCCCCTGCAAGAGAGGCTCCACCCTCCTCTGCTCAGCAGTCCTCCCCCAGGAAGTCCTATCCCGTCTGAGGCCCCTCAGTCAATGCCTTCCCTACCTCAGTTCCAGCCTGACTCCTTGGGCCTCTGGCATTTGAGCCCAGCTCTCCGCCCTCCTGATTAGGGGCTCCCGGTTAAACACACCCAGGAAGTTGGTAGACGGCCACCAACTTCTCCCTTGCAGTGAACACACTTCCTGGACCCCGGGGGGACACTGGGGTTGGGAGGACTCTCCTGGGGGCAGGTGGGGAAACTGAGGCTTGAACATGTATGGTGGCCTGGGAGACAGGGTTCCCCAAGTTGGGAGTCCAGGTTTGGACCCTGTCTGCCACTTTCTAGGCTTGAACACATGGGCCTCCATGAGCCTGTTTCCCCAATTGGACATAAATCCTGCCGCGTGGAGCTGGCATGAGGTCAGGGCTGGGCTGCAGCAGCCTCACAGTCCGTGTTGTGACAACAGAAGGGGGCCTTGCCCATCTGAGGACCAAGCCCTGAGCCAGGCACAAGAATGCCTCCGCAGTCTGGCCTGCACTCAGCGACGGGAAGCAGGCTATGGGGGCAATTGGTAGTGGCTGCCACCGCCGGGGATCCTGAGGTTGCTCTGGCAGCAATCAATTAGCGACGTCTGCCCAGGGCTCCAAAGGGACAGAAACTACCCTCATGCTGCTGTAAGGATATTCTTCATCCTGGACTGAGATGGGGGTTGGCCAGGGTCTGCAGTGTGAAGAGGGCACCAACTGTCCAGAGGGACTTCGCCTGGCCTGGGCGAGCAGCTCCTCAGCACCCAGCACCTGTGGCCAAGCCTGGCGCGTTTGATTACACCCTCTGGCAGGGGAAAGGCTGATGGGCATGAGGCAGAGAGGAGAAACCCACGGACTCTGAGCAGCTCCCTAAGGACAACTGCCAACTATATTTAGGTGTTGTGGGCATTTTTCAAAGGTCTTCTTGGTTGGGTCTCACTCCTTAGTGGTGCAGGCAAATGTGCCTGTTACGTGAGACGGTAACACCGGGACAGCTGGCTGTGGCTGCCAGAGGGGTGGGAACTGGGGGCTACCTTTCCAGCACTTCTGAAAATCTTAAATTATTCTAAAATAAAGTGTTTATTTTAAAAACGTACTCTCATGAGTAGATCAGTTAAATGAAAATAAGATTTTTCCCTCCCCACCCACCTAAAAAAGTCTTTTCAGAGAAACCACCTGAAACATTTCCAAACGAAAGCAGGTGCTGGTGGGGGCTGGGGCTGTCTCAGGAGCCGGGAGGCGGCACTCTGGGGTTTGGGGTGGGCTCTTTCCACTCTGGGCTGGAAATGTCTCCATAATGGACCCTTGGTTCCTGGACGTGATGGTGGAGGATGGCGTGTCCTTCACCACCACTTAGGAAAAGACTGACCCCACAGCCGGCACCAGGGTGAGGAGAGTGGGATGTCCCTTGAAAGGGGTTTTGGAACATGTTGCAGCAGGTCCGGATTCCACTGGGGCGGGCTCTGAGGGAGGGGGGCTGGGAGGCGGCCAGGGGGGTGGGCCCTGTAGCAGCTGGCTGTGTCCAAGGGCCCATCAGTGCTCTGAACTTGGATTTCCTGCCCCTCAAAAGCTTGGTACCCCATGTCTGGGCCTCATGCTGCCCCCAGCCAAGGGCCTGCACCACAGGGCTTGTCTAGGGCGGGCCTTGGGCCTTAGCATGCCCATGTGGACACTGAGGTTGGCTGATACCTGCTGGGCTCCCTGCGCTCAAGAGTCCTGCCAGCAGCCCCCAGGCATCTCAGAACCCCGGACCAGCCTGTCCCAGTGGTCCCCTCCCTGCTCACAGGCAGCTCCACTGTGAGCTGCTCGCTGCTCTGGCGGAGAAAGTGAGGCTGGGGAGGGAGGCCCAGCCTGTGCACCAGCTGAGGAAGGCCGCCGGCCTCGCCACTCCCCTCGGGTGGTCTGTGGGTGCAGAGCCATCATCGCCGGTAACGGTAGCGCTTGAAGTGGAACCAGAGCTGGAAGATGCCATTGGCGAACTGGCAGCGGAAGCCATGGCGGTGTGAGTACTCCCACTCGCGGTTGACGATCTTGAAGGCAATGTCCTCGTAGGGCGGACCGGCGTGGAAGCGCAGGGTGGCAAAGTCCTTGTTGTCGGGGCAGGCCTCCAGGAAGTACTCGGGCGTGGAGCGCTTGTCTATGAGGTCGGGGTAGAAGATGTTGAACTTGTAGCCCTGCACGATCTTGGGTGGCGGGTTATCGAAGTCATAGTGCGTCTGGTTGTACTTGTTCCACTCGAACCCCGTGTGCACGCGGTTGAAGAAGCGTGGTTTGCGTGGCCGGTACTTGTCGGCCCACAGGTAGGCCTTGCCAGTCAGGGGCATCTCCACGCTGAACTGCGCCTCGTCCTGGCCCATGCCCTCCTTGGCCCGCCGGAAGAAGATGTCCTCTGCACTCTCACTTGCGTCACCTGAGGGTGAGGCAGCCGTCAGCTGGGCCTGAGGTGCTGGCGAGCCTCAGTTCCCCATCACAGGGAGCCTGGGCCCCACTCCCGGGGAGGTGTGAAGGGGCCCGAGCCTAGTCCACCCTGCCAGGCCTCTCCCAGAAGGACTGAGGCTCAGGGAGAAGGCACAGGGTGGGACAGGCCCCAGCTCCCAGCTTGCCTCGCCTGCCTGGCACCCCATCCCTGGCCATCCATGCTCACTGCTCTCCCGTGTGGGTGCCAAACACCATGTGTCCCCTGCTGGGTGGCCAGAGAGCTGCTGGTTAAAGATCTCCCAGGGGACCCTGGGCAGGGGCCTTTCTGACGCCATTACTCTAGACCTAGGACAACACAGCCCAGGGAGGCCAGGCGCACGCTGTTCCCCAGTGAAGAGCATGAGGAGCGCACAGGAAGTGAAAATGACTCTCTGTCCTTGGGGCCGGCCGGTCACTGAACCCGACTGAATGAATGAGTGAGCAGAAAGTGAATAGGTGCTCAGAGGCAGGGAGGGAAGGGACAGAAAGGTTCTCCATTAAGCCCCTTGTCTGGCCCTGGACCCAGGAGCCTCCTGCCCCAACCCTTCTGCTGTCCACCCCCAAATGACGGCCCCGTTCGCCCCATGCACACCTGTGACCTGGAGCTGCTGCCGTGACAGCTGCAAGCGCTGCAGGTCCTCATCGGGCTCCAGCACGTGCGCGTCCAGCGGCAGCTCGTGGGCTGTGAGCAGCCGGGGGCTGTACTTGCCAGCGTCGTAGTCGTCCAGGCTCTGCTGGATCAGGTCCTCCTCCATGAGCACAGCCTCCCCCTCTGCTTCGCCCTCTGCTGGCGCTTCCCCCTCCGCCTCAGCCTCCACAGGGCCGCCCTCCAAGGAGGGCCCAGGTGGGGTCAGGGCTGGAACCTCAGGCTCCAGGCTTTGAGGAGAGAAGGCTGAGTCGGCAACTGCCCTCACCCCTCCAGAGGCAAGTGGGGCCCTGTGGGGTGGGGGTACATCCTGGGCCTCTGGGTGAGGAAGGGGGACTTTTGGGCTGGGCCTACCTGTGGCTGGGAGACTGGGGCTCCTGCTTGAGGATGGGGAACAGTGGCTCGCTCTCCACACCCTGCTCCTGCTTCAACTTGTAGAGTTTCTGCCGCAGCACATCCTGGTGCCGCTCTCGGAGCCTGGAACGTGGGCCAGGTGGTCACCCTCACTGGGTGGGGGAAAGGGGCCCCATTTTCCCTCAGGCTTTCTCAGGACTCCCCTCCCCCCTCCACTGCAAGAACACAAGAGGTTGAGAGGGCAGTAAGTACAGCACAGGCTGGGGCTCAGACCTAGCATGGACATTCCAGGGTTAAGGCTTTGGCCATGAAAAAACGGGACTTGGGGTTGCAGACCCCAGAGAGCTATCCCTTGATTGGGAGGGGCAGGTCCCTGTACCAGGGTATTCACATGTGGATGTAACCTAACGGCCATACTGGGCCAGAACAAGAGGCGGAGCAGGCAGAGAAGATAAATTTAGAGGCGAATAGTTAGTGGCCGGCAGACTGTGTTTACACAGTGGTGCCAAGCATGCTGAGAATTTGTACACAGGGTGTGTGGGGCCAGCAGAAGGCCCAGAGAAGCAGCCTGGGGGCTTCCTGTGATGCCTGCTGACCCTATGGGAAGCAAAAGCCAGGTGCTCGGTAAAGGCCGTGAGGAAGGTGGGGCCAGGTGCTCAGTATATGCTGTGAGGAAGGCAGGCCACCACGGAAGCCCTGCCTGAAGTCCCGGGGCCCGACTGCAGGTGGGGGCACAAAGACCACGACAAGGGCCTTTGGCTAGGGTACTGGTCTACAGTCCCCAAGGTCACTTAGGGGCCAGCCTCACCTAGCAGGCATGATGGAGATGGCTCCTGTCCCCAGGCAAGATGCCAAGTGGGACAGGACCCGCCCAGGACAGTGCCCGGGCCAAGGTGACTGAGGCCCGCTGCCCACTCACCTGGCACGTGCCATGTGGGCACGCAGCTGCTGCAGCAGGCTCTCCCAGTATCCCATGTCTAGGTTGGGGCCCCCGGCCCGGATCTTGCCCTCGATGCCCTGGAAGATGACCTGCAGCTGGCTGTACGTCTTCCCTTTGAAGACTGACTGCACATCAGAGCTGACCGAGGTGTTGACGCCCTCTCGCCGCTCGCCTGCAGTGAGGTGGGGGCCGCTCAGCGCCGGGCTGGGACCCAGGTGCCCGGCCCACCAGTCTTGCCCACCACTGCCTTCCCCAAACCACGCAGGAGAGCCCGGAGGGGTGTCCCAGTAGCCATGCTGTTTGGAATTCAGCTTCTGCTCTGCGGCTCCTAGCTGTGTGACCCTGGGCAAGTGGCTCACCCTCTCTGGGCCTCCGTGTTGCCCTTTGGAAGCCCGATGAGACCACGCGTGTAAGCGGTGTGCTGCGCCTGGCACCAAGGACACTCCCCACAGCAGGAAGAGCTGCTTACTTTCCAGGCCTGGTGGGAAGTTCTGACACCACCCGAGACAAACAGGCCCTCCGTCCCGCAGGAAAGTCTGTCTGAGCACCGGTCATGGGCTGGGGTCCCAAGAACACGCTCTTCCTCTCTAGACTGAGAGGCCCCCAAGGACAGGGCTGAATACTACTTAAATCTATGTGCTTGGGTGCACCAGCCTCGCGGTTGCTTACCAAACATGCCGAGCACACCCTGTGCCCCAGGGCCTTTACACAGGTACTTTCTATCAGCAATATCCACCCTCAGCACTCAGCAAGAACATACCTTCTACCAGGAAGCCTTCCCTGATCACCAGATTGGCCCCTTAGGCTGCACACCTGATCCATGGCTTCCCAAGGGCAGGGACCTCCCTGGGCTTCCCACTGCTGTGTTCCCAGCACTGGGCCTGGTCTACGGGGAACCCCGTACATAGCTGCCGGGTGAGTGAGGGAGTGGGCGATCAGCTCATGCTCCTTGCTCAAAAGGAGGATTCGAGAACCCCTGCTGCTGGACACATGGTCACAGCTGACTGGACAGGAGTGAAAGGGACCCGGGTCCCTGGCCCAGTGGTCACTATGGGCTAGCAGCCTGGCCTTGGTCTGTGATGGGGGTAGAAACATCACGGGAGCAAAACCGAACTCAGCAAGGATCCCCATTCCAGGCCAAGCAAGACCGAGCCCTGCCCTCACTCAGAGAGATGGGGCCACCTGTGAAAACTTACAGCCCAGGCAGACAGCCCCGCTGGTACCACTCCCAGAGAAGCCGAGAACTGCTAAGACACGTGTAAAGGGAGCCCTGTCTTAGGCCCAGATGCCACCCAAACATCCCCTGAGAGAGCTCTGGAAGTGGGCAGACACACGGGCTGTCCCTTCAGCCACTGGGGCGGGGCCTCAGCCTCTCGAGAAAACGCCCTATTCCCGAAGTCTGCATCCAGCCCGGCCGGCAGCCGGAGGGAGAACGAAGCACTCCCCGACACACAGGACCGCAGAGGACCACCTGCCTTCCTCCGGAAGTTACGGTGACAGTGCCCCACCAAGGTGAGTGCGCAAACCACAGAAAAGAGACGTGGGGTCCCACAAAGAGAGGCTCCCTCACTGAAGAAAATGAAGAAAATGAAGGGAGACCAGGGGGGTGGCAGAGACCAACCCACCACCTCGCAGGGTGGGAGAGAAAGGGCTTGGGCACAAGAAAAGGAAGCCTGATGGGCTACTCGGTGTACTGAGCGCCTCCACGGTCCGGCTGGGGGGCTGGGGCCGGCAGCGGGTCAGCAGTGTCATGTGTGCAGACTCGGTCCCCAGCGTCTCACACTACTTAACTCGTCTCTCGTCACTGAACCCTCCTCGAGGGGGTCTGTCATCCCCACACTACAAAAGGTACGACCGACTGGCCAAGGTCACGGAGCTGCCCAGTGGCCCGGATGTGCACCCAGAGCCACGCTTGTAACCGGTACTCTGTCTGCCAGCCCCACGGCACCCTCCCACCCAGTTCTATACCCAGTCCTACTGCCACCAGAGGGGAGTTCCCAGACACACATCTCTGACAGCAGAGCTTCCCTTCCTCTCTCCGGAAGCTGCTCCAGGATGTAGCTGCTAAGAGGACGTGAGAAACAAAACTGCACTCACAAAAACAAAAGACACTCGCCCTTTTCGTTGAGAGGAAGGAAGCTGTCCCGACAGCTCCTGCGTCTGAGCTACAAATGACATTTATACAGGCCAGGTGGAAGGGCGGGCCCACGTCCTTAGCCACCAGGGTGGGTGCTGAAGGATGAAAATTAGCAACAGGGACACGAGGCTCACAGAAGCTGGAATCATTAAAGCTGGTGGCTTCAGGGGACCCGAGGGGTGGGCATGTGGCGGCTGGTCTGAGCTTTCAGAGTAGGTGGTTCTCCGCTGGAGTGATTCTGCCTCCAGGCGACTATGGGCCCTGTCTGGGGAGTTCATTTCCCTTGTGAATGTACATGTTCAACCACTTTGAGAAAAGAAAATTGAGTTAAAAAAGAACACCAGGTTGAACACACACTGGGGTTGCACAGGGTTTCTGACCAAGCAGAGCTGCACCCTGTTCTCACTCAAACAGACCGAGCCCCTGGAGAAAACCTGAAACCCACACAGAAAAGCCCTTGCTGGTGCTGCTTCCGGTAAGCCCAGCACCGCTGAGGGATCATTTAAAGGAGGTCCCTGCCATCCCATCAGGAGAGCCCTGGCCCAGGACCTGGGGCTCGCACTGCCCAGTGCTGCCCCCTGGTGGCTCCCACAGGTCTACAGAGGGCTGTAGAGAGCCCAAACTGAGGTCTGCAGAGCATCTGAGGCTAGCTTCTCGTGGAATCACCCGGCCCTTGGCAACTCCCACCAGTGCAGGTGTGTGTCCCCAGGAGCACACCCTGGTGTCTTTCTGTTCAGCCGACTCAGGGTGGGCGCTGACCCTGTGTTACCTGGACCCTTGCCCGAGGCCTCCAGCTTGCGGAGCTTAGAGATCTCGTCCTCCGTGATGATGGTCATGTCCCTCCAGAAGTCCACGTTCTTGCCCTGCTCGAGCTCCATGTATACCTGGAGGGAGAGGTGCAAAGGTGTGCGGCGAAGGCACGTCTTGGGGAGGCCAGGGAGGCGGGTCGTGGGGCCCGGCAGTACCTGGATGTCCTCCAGCAGGTCCTCCATGTCAGCCACCGTGAGGCCGTTGAGGAAGGTGTAAGGCTCATGCATCTCCACAGCCAGGTCGTCGTCCTCGGCGCTGATGTACTTGGCCAGCAGGTCAATGGGCTTGGCCCGTCCATCCCGGATTCGAATCTTAGAGCTATTGGGAGCAGAGGGGTGGTGTCAGAGCTCAGACTGTGACCTCCCTCCCAAACTCCTGCCCACGTGCGTGACAGATGAGGGAGCTGAGGAGGAACCTGGCCTGCAGGGGTTGGTGGCCAGGGAAGGCTTCCCGAGAGGGGTAGAATCAGGTGCAGAAGACAGGCTGGCCAGGAGGCCCAGGCCCAGAAAGGGGCAGGCACCAGAGTGAGCATGGGGTCTGCAGAGCAGTGAGTGGGAGTGGGGCCAGAGGGTCAGAGAGAACTGCCTTCTCAGTGGACGGGCTGCCCAGACTGGAAGATCTGGAGCCTCAGGGCTATGCCCGCAGGGACACGTCAGTGGCTGACCCTAGTTTGACCTGAGGGGCCCGTGATCAGGGAGGTCTGAGCTGCTGGCCAGGAATGGTGTGGCAGGCAGGGAGGAGGACTAGGAAGGGGCCGGGGTGGGCTCTGAGTGCACACGTACTTGCCTGCAGGCTCAGATGCCCACGTGGCCTCAGACAACTCACAAGGGCCAGGAGCCTCATTTCCCTCATCTACAAATGCGGCCGATGAGCAAACACCCCTATGGGCTGTGGGTGAGGGACTAGCAGTCAGTGTGGCCCGGGGCCTGGCATACTCCACTCAGCTTGTGCAGTTCCACCACATGGAGCTGGTGCACTGGGATCCTCTTTGTACCCAGCCCACTGGGGGAGACAGGGACACCCCAGCAACAGGTCAGAAAGAGGCAAAAGGCAGAAACCCAAAGGGTGAGAGGGGTGCAGCTGGGACAGCAGGTTGTGGAAAGCATGAACAGCAAGCGCAAAGGCCCTGGGGCAGAAACAGGTTCCATGTGTTTGGGTCCAGGAGCAGGCTGCTGGGTAAAGGCGGGCGGATGCAGGGTGGTGGTGGGCTCCCCTCTCCCCGCTCCCCCTGTCCCTGCACAGCACCGAAGTTTGGCCTGCTGGAGGTGGAAGTTGTCCTCTTGCTCCTCCCACGTCTTGAAGTGTTCTGCCTCCTTCTCCCGCTGCAGCATCTCCAGCTCCTGCTCGCGCATGGCTTTCTCCCGCTCCCGCTCCAGCCTCAGCTGCTTCACCTGAGGAGTGCACAGAGAAGGTGAAGGTGAGACGGCTGGATGACGGGGGGCCTGTGGAGCCCGCCCTGTGCCCTCCCAGGCCACAGGGCCCCCTAGGGTCGGCACTGGGACTATAACCCATGCCTGGCCCCAGCCCACCAGCCCTAGACACAGGGATCGGTCCAGGAATGCCTGAGATTTCAGACAGACCGTGGGAGAGGAGTGTTTGAGAGTACAGCCCAGAGGCCAGCAGAGCCGAGGTGGAGAGGAGCAGCTTCCTGGACATACTGCCTGAGTCCTTGAGTCCCTGAGTCCAGCTGCACCTAAAGCCAGCATCCCCTGGACTTTACACGGGAGCCAATCAGGTCCTGTTTGACTTAAACGAGGGCAAACCAGCCTTGGGCCGCCACGAGGGAAGGCCTCCTGATCCCACGCAAACAGACCAGCAGCCCCCACCTTCTGCAGCTCCAGTCGATTATCCTCCTGGATCCTCTTGTTCCGCTCCTTCAGCTCCTTCTCCTCCAGGTGGCCGATCCCCTTCTTCTCCAGGGCCTGGAAGGGCCAACCACAGTGTGCTGAGCAGAGGCGCCCCCCTCCCGCTGCCCTCCCTGGAACCTAGCACGAGGCAGCTTGGGTGCACTCGCATATACGACTGAGATGACTGGGCCACAGCATCTGCTCTGCAGGCGAGGACAGCGAAGCTAAGAGAAGGGGCCCATCCCTGGGTACACCTCAGCACCTTCCACTGGAAGACGCCCGCCACCCCCACCCACAAAATGAATCTGACACAATCCAAACTGCGGAGCCCCCTCTGCTGGGAGTGAGACGCGTGCCGAAGCAGAGAAGAGGCAGCTGGGCCCGCCCCCGAGGGGCTCCCAGGGCAGTCTCACTCGGGACCTGCTGACTCTTGTTTCACACAGACACCTGGCTGCACCAGCTGTGTGGGGTGACCCCCACGGCCGGGCCGGGCTGAGAAAGACTGACTGGGAAATGCTGAACACGCATGTGCACACGCCAACCAGACTTCCCTAGCACTTAGGGAGCACCTGTCGCATGCAGGCCTTGGGACAGAGCTTGCCTGTGAGGCTCACAGGCTGGCAGGAACTACACGTTATAAATTAGGACGTGTATTTACTTACTTACTTACTTACTTATTTACTTCCTCACCAGAGAACATTTTTTTCATTGCTTTTAGAGAGACAGGAAAGGAGAAAGAGAAACCTCGACTGGCTGCCTCCCTACGTGCCTGGACCAGGGATCACAGGTGCCTAGATGGGGGATCGAACGTGCAACCTTTCAGTTATGGGGTGACGCTCCAACCAACTGAGCCACACCAGCCAGGGCAGGATGTGTATTCGGACACCGCCTGTGCAGGGAGACCTTTTGGGGCCTGCTTATTACACCGCAGTCACCGCTGCATCCCAGTGTCTGCCTTCATTATCTCCTCTACGAACTTCGCTAACTCACTTGTTACAGTTCATCCCCACAAACTGCCAGTCTCACAGGGGTAGGGACCTTTGCCTGTAGGTGTGTGCCCAGGGCCCCCACAGAATCTAGCGCCCAGCACCCAGCAGGTGCAGGATGTAACTTTGTTAGCAAAGTGCTAGGAAAGCAGGGGCTGTGCTCTGATAAAGAATACCAGGGGGCCTTGGTTGGTGTGGTTCAGTGGATTGAGCGCCAGCCTGTGAACCAAAGCGTTGCCGGTTCAATTCCCAGTCAGGGCACATGGCTCGGTTGTAGGCCAGATCTCCAGTAGGGGGCACTCAAGAAGCAACCACACAATGATGTTTCCTTCTCTTTCTCCCTCCCTTCCCCTTGCTCTAAAAATAAACAAATAAAATCTTTAAAAGGAAAAAAATAATAATTGAAAAAAAGAAAAAGAATACCAGGGGGACCAAGGGGGCCAGGAAGGCCTGCCAGAAGGGGCGCCATGTCAGCTGAGATCTGAAGGACGAGAAAGAACTGGCCATGGAAGAGGCAGGGAGTGTTCTCAGGCAGAGGAATGGCGAGCACGAAGGCTGAGGTAGAGTGGGCCTGGTACGGCAGGATGGCGGCACGGAACCAGGCCTGAAGTGTGGGTGATGGGTGGAGACACCGGAGCTTCTGATTTGCCCACCTGCCCTCACCCTCCCTCACCACCAATGGGTGCTGTGTTGTGCTTAACTGTGTTCCCCCGAAAGACATGCTCTTGTCTCAACACCTGGAAACTTTGAATGTGACCTTACTCAGAAACAGTCTCTGCAGATGTAGCTAGGATGAGATCACATGGGGTTGGACGAAGCCCTAATCCAATAACTGGTGTCCTGACAGGGGGAGAGAAACTCAGACACAGACACGCAGAGGATAACGCCACGTGAGGACGAAGACACAGAGGGAAGACAGCTGTGTGACCGCAGAGGCGGAGACTGGACTAACGTGGCCACAAGCCAGGGGTGCCAATAACCAGAAGCCAGAAGAGACAAGAAGGGTCCTTCCCCAGCACCCCCCAGGGAGGACGGCCCTGCCAACGCCTTGATTTCAGACTTCTGGCCTCCAGAGCTGCAGGAGAGAATCCTGTTGTTTCCAGCCATGTTCTGCAGGCGATGACTGCAGGGTAGGGGAACAGTGTGTAAGTGTCATTTCAAGAGTGAAATGACAGCTCTGAGCTGACAAAGTGTAACCGTGGAATCCCATCTGGTGTGTGAGTCTAGGAACCTGTTCTCCAGTCTTATTGAGGTTAGGCTGTTTTGTTTTTTGTTTTAATTACCTTATTTTAATCCTCACCTGAGCATATGTTTGGTGGTGTTTTTTTTTTTTAATCAATTTTAGAGAAAGAAGAAGGGAAAGAGAAACATTGATCAGTTGCCTCCCCCATGCACCCTGACTGGTGATCAAACGCGCAACAGGCACGTGCCCTGACCAGGATTTGAGCCATACCGTTTTCAGTGGACAGGACAACGCTCTACTCAACTGAGCCACCCGGCCAGGGTGCGGCCAGGCTGGCTTCTGGGGCAAAGCATGCCTGAAATACCACACGGCGAGGGACAGTTAACAGAATAAAAGCTGCCAGAATTGGTGTGTGTGTGCACACACACGCTCACACGTGTGTAAGATAAACTCCACATGGCAAGGTGCAGTCTGGGAAACGTGTGCTGTGAGTGCTAAATAACATCTCTTGCAATAAAAGTTGTAGAGACTATACAAAATACAAATCAGAAAGCTCACGAGAGGAAGGAAAAATCTGCAAACGCCACATAATCCCCAGGCACTTTGTAAGACTGGCTCACCTTATTCCAGATGAAGGTGCCCAGGAGGTTGTTGTCGCCAAAGGGGTTGTCGGTGTTGGTGTAGCCCATGTACTCCTCGCCCCAGCCCATCTTCTCCCGCTTCTTCCTCTCCTTGGCCTCCTTCTTGGCCAGCCGCCGGGCCCGCTTCTCCTCGGGCGTCTCAAAGGCCTTCATCAGCTCCGCCTGCTGCTTCCGTTCCTCGCGGAGCCGCAGCCGCTCCTGCAGGCTCTGTTGCTGGCTCAGGGCAGCGGCCACCGCCCGCGGGCTCTGGGAGCGGTCTGGGGACGCTGAGCTGGAGGAGGAGGAGCCCCGGAACCAGGAGCATGTCCGATGGCGGTGGTCCCGCTGCTGCCAATGCTGCTCGTTGCCCGAGTCAGACTGAGAGGACTGGTCCTGTGCGTGCCATCGGGGTGGTTGTGGGCTCCGGCTCTGCCGTCCTCGCCGCTGCCAGTGGTCTTCCTCTGAATCTGACCTGGGGAAGGAATCCGAAAGGGTCTGCTCACGGCCTGCGGGCCAGTCATTTGTTCGGCCTCTGTTCAGTGGGCTCCTGCTGTGCGTCAGCCACCCACCACTGTAGGTCCTGAGAACACAGCAGTGGCCAACACACTGATGGTCCCTTTCTTTGTGGGGCTCACACCAACAAGTAAATACACGGTGTGACACTGGATAGTGCTCTGAGCCACAAAGAAATGACATAAAATTAAGGGACAGAAGGTCAGAGAGGGTCTCCCTGAGGCGGTAACTCTGGAGGGAGCTGGGGAGGAAGCTATGGAGAAATCTGGGTGGTGGGTGATCCAGGAAGAGGGCACAGCAGGAGCAAAGGCGTTGGGGCAGCAATTTACTTGGCACGTGCAAGGAGCAGCAAGGAGGCCCACAGGGCTGGAGCAGAGGGAGAGTGAGGGGATAAGGGCACAGAGGTGGGCTGGGGCTGGATGGTCCAAGGCTATATAGGTGTTTGAACTAGAGGATCTGAGCTCTCCAGGCTGTCAAGGGAGGGCGTACAGAAAAAGGTGGTGTTTAAACTAGTCATACAGTATGGGCAGGAGTGAACGGGAGTAAAACTGGCAGCAATAAAGGGCCAGGGGAGGGCACTGGGAATAGGGAACAGAATGGCCAAGCCCCTAGGGATGGATTCTTTAGTGTCTAGAGGCCTTTGAACTAGGAAAGGGAAGACTAAATCTGTCTTTACTTTGTTAAATGTTCCACCTATTCAGCTCTTATCAAAAAAATCTGATCTATGAAATCCAAATCTTATTTTGGAGCCCTTGAACATGGACTATAAGTCAAATTTTTATAAACAACATTAATTACATATCTAGGGCGGTTGATTCTTGTGAATAATTCAAATACTAGAAAACAGCACACGAGAAAATCCAAAGATGACAATAACGAGACATTCTGCTCCACAGTCGCTAGAGCATCAGCACTACGGCCTTAACCCAGGGCTAGTGAGTTTTTTCTGTAAAAAATCAGCTCTGCTATTTAGTGCAAAGCACCTGTGGAACGTATGCGAACAAACGGGCACGGTTGTGTGTTCAAGTAAAATGTTACTTCTGGACACCAACATCTGAATTCCATATAATTTCCACATGTCACAAAATACTGTTTTTTTGAGTTTCCTTACTGTTTCCAGATGTAAAAACTATTCTTGGTCATAGGCTGTAGTGACCAAGCACTGGTTTAAATCACCTCTTCGTTATTTGTTCTGCTCTTTACAGCTTCCTGTTCCTGGAATTCCTGGGTGGCAGTGATCTTAGGAGACTCAAATGGGAAAGCCACCTTCTCGGCCTAGAGGGCCATCAGTCTGTCTGACTACAGCTGTTCTGGTTATGGTGTGGAGAACAGGCTGGAGCTGCGATCTGCAACCCGTGTGCTGCAAGAATTTTTAAAACATGCAATACCTGACTATTTAGTCAGGGGCTCTGACCTCTTTACCCTTAGCATGTCAAAGGAAAGAATGACAACAGCCCTGGCTGGTGTGGCTCAGTGGACTGAGTGCTGGCCTGTGAACCCAAAGGTTCCCAGTTCGGTTCCCTATCAGGGCACATGCCTGGGCTGCAGGCCAGGTCCCCGGCTGGGGACTTGGGAGAAGCAACTATTCAATGTATCTCTTGCACATTAATGTTTCTCTCCCTCTAAAAATAAGTAAATACAATGTTAAAAAAATGACAACAGCCAACACAATGGTCATCCACTGTGAATGAAATAAAAATTATACCCTTTTTTTTGTCACATCAGCAAAAAGTGTATTTTTTTTTGGATGGTGCAGAATTTTTGTGAGTAGTCTGTGTGTGCCATGAGATGGAAAGGGTGAAAATCACTGGGCCGGAGGAATGGGGATAACGAATGTCTGAGAGGCCCCACGGAAATCTTGAGGACACAGATGAGTAACCTTGGGTCAGAGGGGAAGAGGATGGCCTGAGCGTCACAGCCTGTTAGGGGTGAGCCAGCACTGGCACCAGGCCTTGGAGTCAGTGCCCATTGCTGTGCTGGTTCCTATGTGCTTAAACAGACTCAAGCCAAGTCTGACAAGGTGCCCCATATCCAGAAGTAAAGGACTGTGGGCCATTTGGAAGCTGAGACCCACGTCCCAGGAGTCAGCTAAGTGCTGCCACCTGTCATCAACCGTTCTTCCCTCTCACACCCACCTCCCTGAGCCAGTGTTGTCACCTCTACTTGACACCCCACTCAAATCTACCCATCTCTCATTGTGCCTTCCTCTCATGAAAGCCGCCATCATCTGTTGCCTGGACAACCGTAACCTCCACCTCCTCTTCTTCCCTGGTGTCACTACTGCCTACCCCGTCAGTCCCTTCTCCACGAAAGCCGGAGGGAGTTCTGCAAAGTCAGACCGAGTCACTCCACTGTTCAAAATGCTCCCGTGGCCTCCTACTTCTCTAGTAGTAACAGCCAAACCCTCACTACGATACGCAAGAATCTGCACGATCTGGTCTCCCATTACTTTTGTCACCTGCCTCGCTCACTGGGCTCCTTGATGTCCCTTCAAACATCGGGTGCCCTGCCTAGAATACCTCTCGCTATCTGACGAGCCCTTCTCCAGAACGCCCTCCCTAACTCCTCCCTCCCCAGGGCAGGAAACGGATCTCAGGCCCTGCTCACGCAGTGTACCCCACCTTCGCTCCCGGCTTCGGCGCCTCCGCCGCCCCTCGCCGTCCCTGTGCCGCCTGTTTCGCCGCCCATGGCTCCCACTCCGATTTCGGCCCCGACTCCCGCTCCGGCTCCGCTGTCTCCGGCCCTTGCGACCCCTGCGACACGCAGACCGCGAGCGCGAGCGGGTGTCTCGACCCATGGGCTGGGACGGTGGCGGCTGCGGCGTTGACACAAATATCCGGGGCCTGCTCCGGGGGCCTTCCTCGGTCAAGGCGCGAGCCAGGCTGCCCCATCCGAGCCTGAGCCGGGGGATACGAACCCATCCCGCTACCCTACCCGCAAAGACTCTGATGCCTTGTAAACCTCCCACTGCCTGCAAACGTGGTCTGCGTTATAGACTCCAGACGGACCGTGGCCTCCAGGGTCTGGGACTCGCCCTTCAGGCAATGCTAGGGGCAGTTCCAAGTGGGTCCTCGTGTCTTAGGATGGGAATCCCGACGAGCTGCGCGCGGAGCAAAGACGAAACAGGAACTGTTAGTGGGGCGGGGCCTGGGTAGGCGGTACCAAGAAGGGGCGGGTTCAGGGAGTAGGTGGAGCCTTTTGGTCAGGACCTAGAGGAGGCCTGTCCTGGGAGTGAGGTCCCTTGGCTTGAGTAGGCCGAGAAGCACCAAGATCATAGGTTCGAGTCCCGACCCCTCAAGAGGGCGAAGAGTGGGAGCTGGGACGGAAACTGAAAAGTCTCACATGTTGGGCTGACCTTTTATGAGTCTATCATGCTCCACCATCCATCCACCAATGAATACCTATGTATTTCAGTATTAAACAATCTTGGATGACTCCCTTAGTTTCCTTTCAACGCATTCTATAAATGGATAAAAAGCTCAGAGCGGGAAAGTCCCTTAAACACCCATTCTCGACCCCAAAGAGACACCTGCGATTTGAACTGGGTGGTCCAGCTTGTTCTGTGGGAAGGATATAGGTGGGACTGGCCAGTAGGGGAGTCCCCCTGGGGCTGGTCGGGATGATAGACCACAGGGCACAGGACAGGAGGCCCGGAGATCTGGAGGATCCTGAAGACCTTGCTCCAAGCTCCTCTAGTCCACCAGAGGATGGTACTTAATATTTTAAGCTAGTTCTTTAACTGTTTTAAAATATAGTTTCATAACAGCACCCTCAATCCTGGCTTTGTATGCTCTGCTTTTGCTTGGTAACAAGGTGCAGGATGGGGCGGTCGCACAGAATGAGTCTTCCAAAGGAAACAACAGTAGACCACCTCCCATCACCCTAACGACAACCTGGCTTATCCCAGGATGTGGGTTGTGCTGCTGAGGGGATGGCCCAACACGAGAGAGCCTGGCCCTGAGACCTTCAAAATGCAGGCGCTTCCATGAGACTGTCTGCCTTGTATGGAAGGCACCTTCCAGATCATCTGCGCATCTAGTTTGCACATGAGTGGAGGCGCCCTGCATCTGCACCTGTGATTGTAACTGGGTTTCCAAGGATCTTACAGACAGGATCTGACTTTCAACTCAGTTCTTAGACTGGGAATCTGAGAGAAGTATTTTCCCCTCACATGGGGTCCATGCATTACTCAATACGTGCCTTCTGGCAGAATACAAACTTTGGGGAGTGTTTGTTCCTTTGCACCAGGCTGCACTGATGTGAGAACCTTTTAAAAGTTTTTTGTGGCTGATCTGGAATCCAGGAGGCCACAGCTAGCAATCGAGGCAATGAAGATATTTGGGTCCTGTTGTTATTTTAAACCTTTGAGGGTTTCTTTTTGTTCTTGTTCACAGCCAGTCCTCAAACTCCCCACCAGACCACAGGAACACAAAGAGGCAAAGAGGCGGCAGATGCTTATTACCCAATTTATTAGAGAGATCTTTCAACATAAAAAGAGGAAGGGGAGGCAGGGGCGGGGCCCGGGGCTGCATACGAGTGTCATCAGGGCCAGCAGCGGCTGCAAGGTTACAGAGGCGCCACAGGAGGCTGCACTCCGGATTGTCACATACCAGACCAGGGGCTGAGCACGCAGAAGCCCCGGTGAGAATTAAGACACACAAGGTTTGCAGTTACAATGTGTTTCGAAATCAGTTCAGCCATAAAAACAAGGTCGGGATGGGGACCGAGGGGCTGCGGCGACAGTACCATGGCAAGAGACCCCACCAGGGATGGGGGTATTGCACTGAGCCAGGTGGTGGAGGCAAAGGGGCTGAGAGGAGGCCGGCAGGGGACTCACAGAAGGCTCCCCCTTGTCAGCCTTGGGAAATGCCTTTTGTTTTTACAGTACAGCAAATCAGACGCTGCTCACATTCTCCGCGACAGCGGCCATCAGAAGTGAGCCAGGAGGGAAACGGGGCAATTCAGATTTCCATCTGGAGCACTGTGAGGGGGGTGGGGCGGGGTGACAGCTGGGTGGGTCCAGGGCCTTCCTGGTCAGGGGCATGAGGAAGGCCATGAGTTCAGTACACAGTTATAAATAAGGTCTTGCCTTCCTGCTCCCCTGCCCAGTCCTGGGACAAATAATACAACACAAAATGGGTCTCCAAAAGGGTCTTCCTGACTTAAAACAAAAACAGAAATGTCATATCCAGAAGGTTTGTGAATTACTCCTATGAGTCAGCATCCGGACCAGCACTAGAGACCTGACAGGGCCACGCCCCTCCTTGCTCCTATAGCTCCAGATACCCTGGCCAAGGACGCTCTGGACGCAGTGCCCACTGCTCCAGGACTGGGCTGCTGCGCTGGTCATCTCCACCAGGGCTCAGGACGTCTCTGGTGCCTGGTCTCTAGGGGCCTGCGTGAGGACTCTCACGTTGGCCATTTGGGTGACACAGCAGTCCCTGTTAATCTACCAGGTCTGATGTGTGCCTTCTGAGCTCTGCCTGCCTTCCCTCTTGGTGGGACTGGTCAGGGACAGACTGGTGACCCGTGGCATGTGGCCATGGTGCCTGCAGACAGGCACCAGTCTGCAGTCCAGATGAGGGTACTCCCCAGGGTCTGGACGAATACTCCTTGGGCAGGAGAGAGAGGATGCTGTTTTTGCTTCTTGTTTGAGCCACCTGCAAGCTTATTCTGACGGGTCCTCTGAGGGTGCCTTTCCCCAGGCTATATGGAGTGTCCCCCACGGCCCTGCTCAGAGCTGGGGTGCTGCTCCCATGCTGACAGTGAGAGGAGAGCCCTTGGGTGCAGCTGCATCCTCCAGAGAAGAGCCAGACTAGCAGGTTCCCCACAGCAGGCTGTCCGAGGTGGGACAAGGGACGTGCACGGCAGGGAGGAGCAACAGCTCACACGCAGCCTACGAGAACTGAGAAAACCAGATTCCTGGATCGTGAGTTGTCTGGCTGTCTCAGGCTCCACCAGCCAGGCAGGGACTGGGGAGAAATTCTTCCAAAAGGTGTGGCTTTGCTCTGAGCTAGTCCCCAGCTCCTCCCACGTGGGACCGAGTTGGGGTGGGTCTGCAGAGTGCAGAGGGGACAGCCGTCACTGCTCACCCCAGGCGGTGCGAGTGTGTCTAGGTGGGGGAGGGACAAGCCCTGCAAAGCCGTCGGTTCCAGCAGCCCTCTGGACACAGCAGGGTAACCCAGCGGCCACTCACTGGAGCTCTGAGCCCTGGAATGCTGCCCCCGCTGAAGATGACATAAAAAGTCGTTTCCCATGAAGAATCTCTTCCCCTATCCTTAGTCAGTGCAGGTGTTGTCATCATTGAAAAATGAGAGGGGCTTCCCACCCCAGTCCAGGACTCTTGCGGGACAGGCCGGCTCCCTGGGCTCTGTCCCTGCACGTGGGAGGCCCTGCTCCAGGACACGAGCTCTCCCAAGTCTCGTGGCTGAGGGCCCAGGTGCGTCCTCTCAAGAGTCGGATGTTCTGGAAAGCCTGCTTTGAAAGGCTGTGTCCATCACCTGGGCCCTATCTTCCAGACACTGAGCAGTCCGTGTGGAAGAGAGAGATGCCCACAGCCCTGAGCTCCACCAAGAGGGGCAGTCACATGTCTGCATTCTCGTCACTGCCTGGCTCCTTCTGCCCCCAAGTCGCCTGGGAGGAGGGCGTGGTGGGAAACAGATGCTGAGAGATGTGGGGTCAGCAGGGTGGCGAGCCACCCCTGGACCACCAGTTGGCTTCCCCCGAGGACAGGGGTCCAGCTCACAGACCTGAGGCAAGAGCAGCTGCTGAGTGGGTGGCCTCCAGAGGTGCCCCGGGGACCAGGGCGGGTCTGGTGGCTCTGCCCTCCTAGGCGCCCCACCCAAGACAAAGATGGAGCCGGGCGGCACCTGCAGACAGTCAGAGAGGGGTCTGCAACAGATGGGTCTTATGCCCTCAGTGAGACGCATGCAAGCGTAGCAAAGAACTGAAAAGTGCTTAGAATGGAGCTGCTTCTTTTTCCACTGTTTTTTTTTGTTGTTTGTTTGTTGTTTTTTTCCAAAACAGCACTCATGTGCTGCCGTCTGTGTGCGAAGAGTAAGGACCCAAAATAAATACGTGATTGGAGACTCAGGGAGGTTCACAGTATCACAGGCGCAGGTGGGTGACGGAGCTGGGGGCAATCGCGCTGCAGCCCTAGTGTCAGTGACCGTCATCAAGGGGAGGATGTGGGCGAGCAACATCCAGTGGCAGCTGGGTGGCACCTCCTGTGCTCTGGGCGGAGCTGGGCTAGCCGAGCGTGTGCTCCATTCCTGTGGGTTGGTGACTGCATAGAAATTACTGCAGAAGGCAAGAGAGGCAGGTGAGGGCTAGATGGCTTAGGGCTGGACCCTTCTACCCCCTCGGCCTCCCATTGTGGGGCCTGGACCCACCGTTGACACCTCAGGCCAGGGACCCCATATGTCATGAGGGCCGGACAGAGGCCCCAAGATACTTACCCCGCGGGCCACCACACAGTAAGGGCCCAGGCCTGCCCCTCCCACCCCAGACCTGTTTCCCCATCTGTCCTCGGGGCATCTGGGGTCTACACTCTCGGCCCCAAGCAGGCCAGGCCGGAGGGCCGTGGGCACACTTACTGTGTCGCTCTCGCCGTCGGAGGCCGAGTGGGCCTGTGCGCTATAGTGGAGCGGGGAGTACACCCAGCTCCTCTCATCGGTGGGCTGGAGGGCGGGCGGGCGGCACGTGCAGGAAGGGCGAAGAAGAGCAGGGTGTGAGGAGGCACAAGAGAGGTGAGAGGGAGGAAGGAAGAAACAGAAATAAAAGAGGCGGACCCCCAACACAGGACAAGTGGGCAGCTCAGCCCCTGGCTGCCATCTCCCTCATGGGGACCTGCCCCCGACCTGGATGTCCCTAGAGATGGGCAGGGCCGGGGCTGAGTGGCCGGAGCGGGTGGGGTGGCAGCAGGAAGCAGTGAGTGCAGTCAGGGCGGCCGGGCACAGCAGGGTGGGGGGGAGAGTGGCAGGGGCTGGTGTCCTCTGCTGTCCTCTCTCCTCCTCCTCTGCCCACCCACGGCACCTGAAGCTCTGTCCTAGCCCAGCAGCACCCCACCCTCAGATCCTGCCTGTCACGTGGGTTCTGGGGGTGCTCAGCAGCACAGGGTGCTGGGACAGACTGGTGTCCACCCAGTTGTGTATGGGGAGAGCTCCCCATTCTGTCATACGATCAGGGGTGAGTTCCCCATTCTGTCATATAATCGGGGTGGACTGTGTATGGGGAGGGCTCCCCATTCTGTCATATGATTGGGGGTGGATGCACTTTCCTGCCAGGTCTGCTCCCATCTCAAGAACTTCCCTGGACCCTGGAGGCCTCCTCTGGGTTCTCTCCACCTGTCTTCTCTCTTCCTCCTCTCTCTCAGGAGTCCCCCACCCCTGGCCTTTAATGCCCTGAGGCTTGAGGACCTCTACTCCAGCTCAAGCCTCTGTGGTGGGCACCAGACCAGAGTATACACTGACCCTGGCCACGTCCACCTGGCTGTCCCAGGGCCCCTAAACCTACCACAGCCACAACAAACAAGCCCCCAGACCCACCCCTCCTGCACTCATTGCCCCTCAGAGCCCACCTGCTGCTTCTCCCAACCTGTGCCTATTCAACCCCACCCCTTCTGTAGCTCTGAGCATGACACCTGCTTGCAGTAGCCGGAACCCCATGCTTGTGTGGGCCACCCAGGCTGCTGGGCACCATGTGCCGCATCCCAAGAGGCCTGTGTCCACCTGTGGACTGGCACGGAGGAGCGTGGGGGAGCAGGGCAAGGCGCTGCTCTAGGCCCTGCCCATTCCTTCAAGCAGTTACGGCGCAGTAAAAACCCCTGTACCCCTGGGAGCCTGGAGGCCAGGCCTGGCCATCTGGGGCCACTCAGGCCCAGTGCCCAGCACAGGGCAGCTGCAGGGGAGCTCGATGCCAAGGCAGCTGTCCTGCTAGGGCTCAGAACTTGGGACAACAGGGCCCCATCGGATACTCCGGAGAGAGATGGGTCTCAGGGAGTGACCCAGAAAGTGGGGTGATTCCACCACAGTCAGGCCAAGGGCACACACCCTCCCTGCAGGTCTGACGGTTTCTCCTGCCACTCACCCAGCCCCCTTGCTCCACTTCTGCTTTGTTCCCCATGGAGACACCCTTTCCTCTTCCTTTCAAAGTTCAGATCAACCCTCTCCAGGCACCTCTGCAAACTGCTCTCCCCAGGGGGTTGCTGCTGTTGGATCATGAGTCACCTCTGGGGGAATGGCAGCCCCATCTTGAGAGGAGAGAGGACTGGGGAAGTGATCTCGACATGCGGTGGCGGGGAGTGAGCCTCTGAGGGGCTTTCTCTCCAGAACAGAAACTCTCGCTCCAGTTCTTCACCCAGTTCGACCAGTTTGCACTGTGCAGCTCTATGCAGGTTACTTGGCCTCTCTGGGCCCTTCATTTATTGCCCATGCCGGCAGTAACAGTATTGCTGCATGATATCCATGTAATGCTCCAAGCACACTGGACAGATGAGTGTCCACTACACTCGGGCTGCTTGGGAGTCTGGCCTCAGGTTTTGTTTCAACTGTGTGCTCTTGTGGGCTCCTTTGGAGCCAAAGCCTCAGTTTCTCCATCTGTGAAATGGGTATGAGGACACCAACTCCTCTCTCCTTCAAGAGCCCAGCTTTGCAGTCCCTCACTGACCTGTGTGACGATCCCCATCACAGGGCAGATATGACTTGGGGGGCCGTCAGCAGCAAGGTCTGAGCACACGAGGAGTGTCCACCCAACTTACCGCTCACCTGGAAAGGCTGGGGAGGGGCAGAGGCGGCCTGGGGCTGGGACTCAAATGGAGACTCCGCCATGACCAGGCCCGCTGAGTGCCAGCCGCATGCCTGCCAGCCACTGATGCTCACCTCATAGGGGACTAAGTGACATCCCTGTAGGGCACACACAGCAGGGCACCCTGCACAGCTGTCGTGGTTATTTTCCCCAGGTCCCTTCTCAGAGGAAGAGGGACGGCCAGGCCCTAGGGCTCCCGGCTGCCCCGAGCAGCGGGGCAGGGACTGGGCTTCCTGGAGGCCTGCTGTGGTCACTTACAGTCCCCGAGGAGCTCAGCGTCATGGCCCGCAGTCGGTGATGCCGGGGAGAGTAAGTCCAGTACCTCCCGTCCGCGAACTGGGTGGGCCGGGCGGGCGGAGGAGGCAAAGAGAGGACAGGGTGAGGGGACAGGAACGCGGAATCCCGCTGCGGTCAGGAAGGTCAGGTGTGGAGAGTGCTAGGAGGGGGCAGGTGAGCCGATGGCAAAGCAGTAGGAGGGTCTGGGGGTGTCAGGGTCACACGGTGGCCTCAACCGTCGCTGCTGCCCTTGTGGCCCAGCCACCCACACACAGGACAGAACCTGGCCGCCTCACACAATATGCGAAAGAACAGGACAAATCAAGCCCCTGTAGATGGGGAGACGATGGCAGGTGGACAGGACACACACACGGTGCGCCCACTACAGTGCCTGGCAGGAGCCCTGCGACTCAGAGGCACTGGTTCGGGACAGCAGGGTGGTGGTGGCTACGGAGCAGCGATGGCAGTCAAGGGCCAGGCTCACCCACACTGTCCCAAGGCCTGGAGATTTGGAGGGCAGGTGCCAGGACCAAGGCAGTGAGCAGCCCCGAGCTCCCCTTCCCCTGGGGGCAGAGATGAAAATGAGGGTCTAGGAAGAGGGCAAACAGCTGGCCTGCAATGTCCGGTCCCTCCTGTTGCAATGGGGGCCACCTGGCTCATGACCCTCTGTCAGGGGCCAGTGGACTAGACTTTGCAGGTTCCCTGGCCACCCAGCACCTACCTCATCAGGCCCCTGGCTCATCTAATCTGTCTGCCTGCAGGAGATGCAAGGGGGGAAGGCGACCCCCAGCTTTGGGAGGGAGGCTCCGGCCCCCAGGACAGGACCCCTTCTTGTCCAGGAGTAGCCTCGTGTCCTTGGCCAATGACATCGGCAGCATGAGGCCCGCCTGTGCCTTGCCACAATTCCCTTGCCCCCTTTAAGGCTGGAGCCCACCGGGCTGCACCCGCCCCCAGTGCGAGGAGATCTACAGCACTTCCAGTCCGCCTCAGCCAGCTTGGCACAGACTGAGGAGGACACAGGCGTCCGTCACTGCTGAGAGTGTGAGGATTCAGATGATTCCCAGGGGGACAGGGTGGCACAGCTGGGGCCTTGGCTCATGCCAGGCAGTGGTCACAGGTCTGGGGAGGAGGGTTCAGGGCAGATTCCTGGCCTTGGAATGGCCTGACCTGGATGACACCGTGTGGGATACTCACATACCACGTGAGTGTGCACGTGATGGAGAGCGTACCACATGGGTGTCAGAGTACACTGTGCTTGTGCCAGTGGGCGTGAAAGAGCACGTGCAGGTGTGGGCACCTCTTGAGTGTGCGTGAGCGTATCTATGTGTCAGTGCAAATGTGTGCAAATGTGGGGGTGTGTCCGTGTGAGCACATGTACACATGTGTGCAGGCACACGCACACAGATGTGACATCGTGTGCTGCACGTGTCGACGTGTGAGGCATGTCGGTGCATGCGCACCATGAGCACACGTTGGGTTGAGGGTCTGGTGATGGGCGAGACCCCTGGAGGACTTACAAAGTAGATGTCAGCGGCGGGCGCGTCCTCCTCGTCCGAGGCCTGGCTGGCAGGCTCTGAGGCCTGGCTGGCGGTTTCCACTTCGACAACAGCGGCAGAGGCACAGGACGGGGAAGCTTCCACCCTGGGTACAGGAAATGACACGGGGGTCCTGGGCCCGAGCTCTCGGTAGCACCTTCCTTTCCTAGCCCACGCCCTCTCACCCTCCTCGGTGTGTCACCATGGAGACAAAAGTCTTGGGAAGCCAAATGAAACTAAACACCCGCAATTCTGTTGTGGCCCAGGTAATAACAGGTCCACCCGGGCCCCTTCCCCAGCGTCGGCACATGTACTGTCCTGGCCTTGCCACTCACTGGCTGTGAAACCTCAAGCCTCACTGTCCTTCTCTGAGCCTCTCAGTTCCTCATGTATTGAGTGGGAACACAGATAACTGAGCACTCACTATGTGCCAGGCCCGCTCTTGTGTGAATGAATCCCCTGAATCTCCCTCGGGGAGGGTGCTGCTGTCTTGTGTTACAGGGGAGGGGCTAAGACAGAGGTGGTGAGGACCACGGGCAGGCCTCGGCCGACGGCCACGTGACCGCTGCACGACTCTCTCCGCACGAGAAGGATGCCGAGCTCTGAGGTGACAGAGCTGCCCTGACTGGGGGGGCAGCTGTTCTTCAGCCACGCTTGGGTCGGGCTACCTTTCTGGGCAAAGACTGAACGACGCCTTACACTGCAAGACCCCGGCTCACAGCAAAACGCACAGTGGCAGCAACGCGTGTGCGCATGGGTGTACCGTAAACACTTATGGCTAGGTGCAGCCTGGGAATGCTGTTAAGTGCTGAGTAAGGTCCCTTGAAATAGAACATAAATTCTGAATTATAGAATTAAATAGACAAAACAGACTAGAAATAAGTTAGGATATAAAGGAACTAAATGAAAGCAGTCAATACCTCGGACAGGAGAGATTTATAGAGAATTTCCATCCCCTGACAGAAAATGCACATTTCTCCCATACGTCCATGGACATTAAAAAAACAACAATGCTGACACTGTAATTGGCCATAAAGACTTAAATCTGTTAAGAAAAATAGCACAGATTTTTTTTAGGCCACTTTCTTCAATTCAAAACCTAGTAAAATTAGAGGTGAGTACTAAAAGGGTTAAAAAATCCCTAGGTACATAGAAGTGGAGAGAAACTCCTAAAAAAGCCTTAGTGAGGGTCTCTCCCCCTGGGAATTGATACCAGGCCTAGGCCACTCTCTGGGGCTGTCCTGGCCACTGTGGGGTGTTGAGTGGCATCTCCGGCCTCCACCCACTCAATGCCAATGCCAGGAGCACCCCCAGTCATGACAACCATAGATGTGTCCCCAGATATGGCCCAGTGTCCTCAGAATGCAGGACCACCCCAAGATGCTTGGAAGTCTCACTGCCTTGGAGCAAAGAGAACATTAAAAGGGGAATCACTAACCATCCAATAGAGACCCAGCACCGTGAGGAACTGCTTCATGCCAAAGCACACAGGCCACGGCAAAAGCAGTACTCAGAGGAAAATTCATAGCCTTAACAGCCTCTTATTGAAGAAAGCAAAAAGGAACTTAAGTACTCAACCTGTGCTGGAGAAAAAGCAGCAAGTGAAGAAAACAAACCAGGACTTAGAAAGAAGGAATATAACTGACGAGTTGAAGTGCATGAAACAAAAACAAAACATGACAGGGAAAGGGTGGCTCAGTCCAAAAGTGGTCCTTTGAAGAAACTGGCCGGTCATCCTCTTGTAAGTGCAGGCGAGAGAGGGCAGGGAGGGGAAGGAACCACGGATCGCCAGTGCGGTACTCCCCCGGACTCACACACTACCCGCAGCACTGCAAGTGAATCTGCGGCCCGCAGCACCTCAGTGCTGGGAGTTTCATTCCTACGCCTCCCCTTCCAGGGTTTCGGGCTGCATTTCCCAGCCTGCCCTGCTGCTGGTCGGCCGCATGACCACGCTTAGCCAAAGGAACGGAAAGCAAGGACCGATGCTCACTCACCCCTCTTCCTCCTCTTTGGGGACTACTATTTCCACACTGCATGTGGGCTCCACCTGCACCGTGATCTGCTGCAGGTCCTCCTCCACACGTGCCTCCTCCTGGGGCCTGGAGGCAACCGGGTGCCATGCTCAATTTCCCTCCCCACCCCACCTCCACTTCCCAGGAACTCCTGCTGAGTTCCTCTGGGCAGGTGCTAATTTCAGTCCATGGTGGGGGGTGGAGGGGGGGCAGCGAGGTGCTGTCTCTGGGCACCACCTGACCAGCATCCCATGCTAGCCCAGCTCAGGCACAGTCCTTCTGGCTGCCATGCCCACCCAGGGGCTTTGAGGGGACAACAGACTGTCCACCTGGGGGTCCTGGGCCTCTGGTGCCAGCAGGGGCATAAGGAGTGAGTGGCAACCGGGGTCCTGCCCCCGTTCCTGGGGTGGCTGGGTACTCGTCTGGGGCCTGAACTAGGGGTGGGGTGGCTTGGGGGCCCAGAAGTTGAGGTCCCTGGTGTAGGTCAATCAGAGCCTCTTGGCAGCTAGCAGGCAGCTGCAGAGGGAGGAGTAAGTTTATCCAAATGTGCTTTGTACCACAACTTTCTTTTCAGCTGGCAGGAATTACCACCCCAGAAACTAATTCTGGAGAGCAACCTCCATTCGCCACGGTCGTGTGACAAGACTAAATTACTGAAATGACCCAAGTGTCCCCCAAGAGCAGGAAGAGACTGTTAAAAGGAAGAGAACCAGCAAAGGTTCCCGGCAGCAACCTGCATCTGGAAAGTGACAAAGTAAGGGACGGAGGCAGAGGGCCAGAGCTGGTGTCAGAACGGAGGGAACACAGGCCCGAGTGCATGTTTGCCTGTCTATTCATAGAATGTCTTCGGAGACAGAAATCCCACCCTGGGTAGCGGGGGCTCCCAGGGAAGAGACGGGCATGGGGCAGGGACAGGCGTTTCACTGCGTTCCCTTTCGTATCTCTGAGAATAGAAAAGGACAAGAAAGGATCAGCGGGTACAGGGGAGGGGCCCAGGTGGAGGAGAAATGCAATGTGACCTGAGATTCTGCATGGCTCTAGGGCCTGAAGGTTGGTCGTCACCATCAATCTACCCCCGGGAAAGAGGGGCTCTGGGTGGAACTACAGAGGGGACAGCTGTTCGGGGACAGTTGTGCGGAAGGGGAGGGGGGAGGGAGGGGGAGAGGGAACGCTCTGCAGGGAGGAGCTGGGAAGACTGTGGGGACCACACAGAAGACTGGAGAGGGGAGGGCTGGGTCACATCTTACCGGCTGTCCTGTCCGGAGGACTGTGTGCGCCGCCTTCCGAGAGAACACAAACAGGTGGGCTAGGTGGAGAGGTCGGGGAGGCCTTCCCGTTGCGCAGCCCCACCCAGGCCCCACCCCAGCCCCTCCTCTGGGGAATGCAGCCCTACCCCGAGGCCCCTTCAGGGAGATGCCCCCTTCTGCTCACCTGTACCTTGGCTGCTCTGAGGTCTCTGAGGGGGACCGCTCTGGGATGGAGAGGGACGTGGAAGACAGGGTCGTGGCGATAGATGCCGTGGTGGCCTCCTCAAAGGAAGGCGGGGTGCAGGGCAGGAGGTCGGGCCGACCTGCAGGGAGGAGGAGTGGGAGCCTGTGGGAGCCGGGCTCCTGGCTCTACCGCGGCTGCCACTGGTCACCCACACTCTGTTCTCCCCAGCTCAAGGGGCTCCAGTAGCTTCCTGCTGCTCTCAAATGTAAATCCAGACTGCCTCCCAGAGGTCCTGCCCGACCTGCCCTCATCCCCTCCCTGCCCTCCCCCCCCCCCCCCCCCCCCCCCCACCCACAGCACACCAAGCACGGTGCTGCCCTGGGACCCTTAGATACGCAGTTTCTCTCTCCTTGATGTTATTCCCCCAGCCCCTCCCTGCCTGGAATCCATGATCCTAGTTGCTCGAAGGGACTTCTAGAACACCAAGCCCAACCCGCCGACCACTTCCTCCTGTATCTCTGCGCACCTCTGGTGACTGGGAGGCTGACTCCTCCCACGTGGGGCTTTCTGTGCTCAGTTCTCCCTGCAGCTCTTCCTGGGCCCAGTCTCAGCTGTCCCCCACTCCCCAGGTGGCTGCAAATCCCAGACTGAAGGCAGGGTGACTGTGACCCAGGCCCTCCCACCCAGGCTTGGCCCAGCTTCAGAGGTCCCCTTCTTCGCACTACACTGGTAACATAGCTCCCTGCGTCCCACACCCGCTAGTGCCCCGGGGATGTCATCTTTCCGGAGCAGTCCCTCACTCCTCCTGTCACAAATGCACCACCCCCACTGCCCTCCCACTGCCCTGTCACCTTCGTCCTCCAGCGTGGGGTAGCTGCGGGCCCCCCGCAGGTCATACTGTGCGTCCTCCCGCTCACTGGGGATTTGGCTGGCTGAGAAGGCAGCTGTGGGCCCGAGGGGTTTGACTGCCAACAGGGCGCCACGTCCCTTCTTGGATGGTGACGACTTCAGGGCTGGGGAGGGAGAGTGGTTAGCATGCTTGGAGTGGCCACAAGGCAGGGCCCCACAGACCCCCATCCTTCCTTTGCATGAGAGTGCCCACCGCCTGCATGCATGGCCCATGCCGCCCCAGCTCCAGCCTGTTCCTCAAGCCTGGGCAAGAAGCGATGCTCTTCTCAGAGAAAGCCTTGCCCTGTTGCCCACCTGGCTCTGTCTACCAGCAGAGGTGGAACCTAGCATCCCCACCTGGGGCCCTGAGGAAACAGTGGCTGAGTCCCAACTACGTAACACACCGTCAAGCTGGACACTGGGGACACAGTGACAAAGGTCAACAAGTACCTTGCATTTTGGAGGAGGGGGGCTGAGGGGCAAACAAGACACACAGACATGTGGGGAAGAAGACTTTCGGGTGGCACGTGGGATCCCAGCCTGGGGTGTGCACCAGGTCTGGGACTCTGGAGGCCGGTACACCTCAGGGACCTCCTGAGACCACCCCCGGGGCAAGGGCCACTACCGTGCACCCCGTACCCTCCCTGACATGTCTGGTTAGGTGACAACTATCTCAGGGCCCTGCAAAGCCCATGTCCTTGGTGACAGAGCGAAGCTGTGGGCAGCCCCGCTAGCTGTTGGAGCAAGGCCAAGCCCGCCTGTCTCTCACGAAGCACGTGTCGACCTCAGAGCTTCTGTCCAGTAGGGAGCCAAGGCCCATGCCCTCCACTGGCTCCAGGTCACACAGGCAGGACAAAACAAGGCCAGGACTCAGATTTGGATGTGGCATCAAACCTTGTGCTGTCCCGCATGGCACAGCTGCCCAACTACCCTGTCCCTGGGACCGAGGCCCTGGCCAAGGCCTGAGGCAGGCCGAGCGGCAGGAGGAGGCGTGCTAGTTTACCCAGCTGGGGGCCGCCCACCCTCCTCTCCACGCCCCAGGTCCCTCCCACCCAAAGGCCAGGGCAACTCACAGGAGTTCTTCCGAAAAACCGTGTTGCTCATGAACTTGAAGAAACGCTCGGCATAGAAGCTGGGCCGGTGGACAGAGACGGTGTCCTGGGAAGAAATGTGGAGGCCCGAGGGCAAGCAGGGGTGAGCACAGGGCCTCCCTATGTCCCAGGGTACAGCCCAGGACAGGCCACTGTGGGGGGGTGCTGCCTCCTCTGTGGAGGGGGGAGGTAGGGTCACAGCATGGGGCTTCATGGAGGGGGTCCCGGGATCAGGTAACAGTGGCAGGGAGATTTTTACATTATAACCCCATTTAATTTTTTGAGCCATGTGAATGAAATAATTCGAAGAAGTAAACAAATTATCAAAAAAAGGAACTGAAGGGATCCTTTAAAGCAGGGGCTGGCAGAGCACGCACGGCCCAACACCTGTTCTGTAAGTAAAGTTTTATTGGCACATGGCTGTGGCCACTCCAAGGGCAGAGCCAGTCAGCTGTGACAAGAGAAAGCTAGTGTTCCTCAGTCCATGCAGACCCAGCTGTCCCAGCGCTCACCGCCGGGGGCGCCCCGGGCAGTGCACTGCCCCTCCTGGGGGTCGTTTCCTTATGTGAGCAACAAGGTGGATGGGAGGCTGCCGTGCTCACCAGGATTTACACAAGGCAGGGGGCCAGCACACAGTAGGTGCTCAGTAAACGCTGGGCCCTAAAGCAGAGACTTCTTGCTGCTCCCCAGGATCCAGTTCCCTTGCCTCCTGCAGCAGTCTCCCCTCGGCACTGAGGCCATTGGGGCTGGGCCACTCTCTGGGGTTGGGCCGTCCTGAGCACTGTGGGGTGCTCAGCAGCATCCCTGGCCCCCACCCAGCCCAGTGTTCTTCCCCTGTAGTAACAGAACAGAACCTGTCTAGATACATGGCCTCCTAGAAGGAAAACTACATTTCCCATCCTCCCTGTGCTGAGCGTGGCCACATGACCATGGCTGAGAGTGAGCTGGCCATGACAAGGAGTCTCTCAGCCCTTAGAGGGAAGGGCACACCCCCTCCCCTGGCTGCTCCTCAGCACCTTCCTCTGGCTGGAGTGTGACTTGGACCCGCTGCCTGGGCCAGGGGTGGAGGGTAGGGCCTGGGAGTGTGCGGCAACAAACAGAAGGAATCTGGGCCCTTTTGCTGGATGGTTACTTCAATCAAGACCTGGGGCCCCTTGGGCAGACACAAATCTTATTTTTGGGTTATGGCCAGCCGGCCTTGATGGCTCTCCTGTCCACTGAGGGTTGGTAACACCACAAAACAGTCTCCTGCCTGGTCGCAGGGCTGCCTCCACTGGACAGCCACTCCAGGAAGGGGAGACACGTCTCTCGGCTCTTTTTAGCACCTGTGGCTGGCCCAGGGAGACAGCCACTGCATCTGTGAAATGAGACGGGATGAAGGAATGAGTGAACGAGTGAATGACGCTCACCCCATCATGGACGAGAGCCTTCCAGGTATGTTCCAGCTTCTTAATGAACCTGTGGAGGAAGAGCACCAGAATGTCAGCCAAATCTTCAGGTCCAGGAGTTCTTTACCAGGACAATCCCATCCCCAAGGGGCACCAGGCAATGTTCGGGGGCATTTGTGGTCACCGTGACTACAGGTGCCCCTGGAATTGAGCAGGTGAAGCAGCTCTGGTTTAGAGACCGCGGCTGCCTGCTGCATCAGCCAGAGGCCACCTACCCTCTTTCCTGTCTTCCCTCCTTGCCCCCTGCTCAGCCTGCTGGCAGCTCCCACTACCTCTGACGTGGAGAATGAAGTGAAAAGGCTGCGGTGCTCGGCCCTCTGTGGGGGACAGACAGCTAGTGCCTCCCGGAGCCTGCCTCTCCTCTCTCCTGCCGGCCCAGGCTGGGCCTGGCTCCTCTCTGCTGGAGTCAGTGCCATGTGCAGTGGCCCCCAGCCAGGACCCTGCAACACACCTGGGCTGGGGACAAGGTCACCTGCCCCAGGTAGCCTTCCTGGACTCCTCTCATCTGTGGGGGGGAAGAATCCCTCCTTTGGCACACACCCGCTTATGACACCCCTACCTCCACTCGCTGCTGTCATGTACCGCCCCCTCTCAGCCCTACCTGGGGCCGAGGCAGAAACCATGGCCGGCTGCTCTGAAAGGTGCCTAACCCTGCTCCAAACAGAGGGACCTGCAGGGACCAGGTCGGCCCTCGGGTGGGGAAAAACGCGGCATAAAAAGTTGGTGGGCAGGCGCTGATTTTCCACACAGTAAGTCTGTACTTGTGGGTTCTGAGGCTCGAACAGAAACTTGAGCAGAAACAATGTGTAACGGCATCAGCTTAACTGCAGTCTAACTGATACGAGCAAGAGCTGCGTTCCCAGGCATCTGGGCAACGTTACAATGCAAGCATTGTTCAAGGACCTGCTGCATTTAACAACGAGAAACATGCAAAGAAAAGCAACCCCGTGCCAGGTGGGTTTCCTGGAGTGGTGTGGATGGGACACGTGGACCGCCGCTCCTACAACCCACAGGGTTTGCACTCTGTATAATTGGCATATATTGTTCTTACAATAAAAATCTAATGACAGCCCTGGCTGGTGTAGCTCAGTGGACTGAGGGTCGCCGGTTTGGTCCCCAGTCAGGACACGTGCTAGGGCTGCAGGCCAGGTCCCCAGTAGGCAGCATACAAGAGGCAACCACACATTGATGTTTCTCTCCCTCTCTTTCTCCTTCCCTTCCTCTCTCACTAAAAATAAAGTTTAAAAAATCTAATGACAGATTTAAAGTGTCCCCTGCAGAAAGCTCACAGAGAACAAGGCACGAACGACGGGACCGCCTGTCACCCCAGCTTTAAGGTCCAAGCAAAGCTGGGGCGTCTGCTCCTTCAGGTTTTGCCACATTCATGTCTACGTGGGAAACCACAGGGCACGGGCACCGGCTGCAGGTATTTCTTCGTGCTGTGGGAACTTCCCTGAGACGTCGCTCTTCACAGCGATGTGGCATCTCTGTCTTGCTCTCATTAGCCCAGAACTTGACCATGCCACGTGCTCAGTAGGCAGGGCTGGGCGGGAGACCAGCTGGCAACACCCCGCCCACCCCCATGCCTTGTGCCAGCCTTGACCTGTCTCCAACATCACTGGGTCCCTGGGACGAACCTAGATTCTGGGAGTGTATTCACTGGGTTGGGGACCAAATGCCTCCCTTTAGGGCTTGGGAGGGCAGCCAAGCAGGAGCCTTCCAGAAGGCTAAGAGAGACTTGCAAGCAGACAGAGCCTGGCTTCCCTGGGCAAGTGGGTCTGCAGGGGCAAGGGACCCACCTGTAGGACTGCAGGATGTCGATGATCCCAATGTGCAGAAGCAGACGCTCCCCTCGGCCATTCACGGCAGGGATCCCACCCATCCTGGAGAGAGAAAAGCCCAGAACACCATCACCCACGCAGCCAGGCAGGGGACTGGGGACTGACCCACCCTGCTAGGGGCCCGCTCTCAGTCTGGGACTCGGGGGGAGACAAGGATGGAGGGAGAGAGGAGCAGGCAGGACTGAAGGAGCCTGGGGCTCAAGAATCCACATGCCCCCTGTAGGTGGCAGCTTGGCTGGACCTTCGGAGTGGGTCCTGGCATGGGATGAAGCAGCTTTCCCAGCTAGCTCACGAATTCAATGCTGGAGGCCCAGGGGTGCTGAGGGGTCACAGCTACAAGGGCCAGGTGCACACACGTACACATGCACAAATATGCAGACACACGCACACTCAGCACTCTCGCATGCACTTGTGCAACTTGCACACATATGCACACACATACAATTGTGCACACACAGGTACACTCAACGCGCACATATTCTTGCACTACATGCACACGTATGCACACACATACTCCCAGGCAGGGCCGTGAGGCCTCTTGGGTGCAATCTGGGGAATTAATTACCTAACACAGCCCCAGCCTGCACATGCCCAACCCAGCTGGTTAATGAGGTTACATGATGCAGCAGCTGTCCTGAAGCCACCGTGACCCAAAACCCATGAACCCCAGGCCCTGCGCACTGCACTCCATGCACTGCTGAGCTCACCTGCACGCCCTGCCATCCCCCGCCAGGCCCTGTGCAGATCCTACAAATACGCCAGGATAGTCTGAGGTCAGGGCCTGCTGCACAGGGCCTTTGCACATGCCGCTCCCTCCCATCTTGCTCCAGTGGTAGCCCTGAGCCTGGTTCCTCCTCTGCTTTCTGAGTTTGGGGGCCTGGCGCAGTGGCTGGGCTGGGGTCAAGCCTGGGCCCCACGACCAGCTAGCTGTGCACATAGGACAGCACACAGGACACCTGACCTCTGAGCCCCTTTCTCCAGATGAAAATGGGGGGATGACACCCTCCTCCTCCAGGACCCCCATAAGGACAGAACAGGGCAACATAAGTAGAGCGTCCAGCTGGTTCTCAGCCTGGCCAGTGCATGGTGACGAGGGGCAATCTTGACCCATCTGTAGAAGCAGTTCTCACCCAGGAGGACTCTGCCCCTAAGGGACACTGGGACACCTGTGGTCGTCCCAACTGGGGGTGCTCCTAGCATCAAGTGGGTAAGGGCCAGGGATGCTGCTCAGTACCCCAGGGTGCCCCCCACAGAGAACAAGGCCCCAGTGCCCCCAGTGCCGAGGGAGGGGCACATGCCCTGCGTCTATCTCCCTGGCCAAACCCTGCGCCCCTAGGGCAGGACTGGGTTAGGAGGCCAAGGCTCAGTGAGGGCATGCTCCTCTCTCTGGCCTCCTCATTTGGGATGGCCGCCATTCACCTCTGAGGAAGCCACACTCTCAGTCCCGCCCCTTGGTGGGTTCTGGGTTACGTATCTTGTTGTAAAAGGCTCCCTCACCCCAGCCATCTCTATCTCCTGTGCCGCCTTTCAACACCTGTCCAGCTGTGCTCCATACGGTGCAGTCTAGCAGGAGGGAGGGGACCTCTGTTTCCCACATGGCTGGCCAATGCCTCCACCCACTGACTGATTACTCTGCCATAGCTGTGCACTGTCCTCATGACCTCCGTGAGGCCCAGTGCGCAGACGCTGCTGTCCCTGCGAAAAACCAGAAACTGGCCGCACACAGGTTTCTGGCTTCATTTGCTTTCTCATCTCTTGCCTTCCATGCCAACTCCCCTTGCCCTTGTTCACGCCTGGCAAGAAAGTGTGGGCAGAAACCAGAACCAGAAGCCCTGGCCGCCCCACCAGCCCCAGCACCTACGTGTCATCCGTCTCAATGGCCTCCCCACACGCGGCACCGCCCTGGATGGATTCCATGGCTGTGGAGTAAAGCGCCTTCTGGCCCAGCGGCCGCTTCTCATCCGCTGTGCTCTGGGCACCCTCAGCCTGCCGCTCCCGCTCCTGCTGGTCGATGTTATGCACGCCCAGGAGCAGGCTGTAGTCCATGATCTTGAAGCTCTCTAGCACCTGCCCAGTGTGTGTAGGGAAGAGGGTCAGGAAGATGCACACCCTGCCCCCATTGCCCTGCCCTTAAACCTGGTGGTGACCCTAAGCTACACGCTCTGCACCTATGTCCACTCAGTTCTCATAGCCATGCAGGGAGACCCTGTCACTATCCCCATTTCACAGATGAGGACACCAAGGGGCGAAAGATCAGGCTGTGCAGCAGGTAGATGGGGACAGAACTGGGACCGGCTCCTGCGGGGTGGCCTAGGGTATGGTATGTCACTCTAGGCCAAGCTGCCTCTCAGGGCCAGGACAAAAGGTTTCCTTCCCCGAGACAGAGCAGCTGGCTCTGTACACCTACTTCCCTGGCGCCACTGGAGGAGCATGGGTGCTGTGGATGTGAGGCCCTCTCCGGGCCCCATGGTGCAGCCCAGGCCCAAGACCACCCAGGTTCCGGGGATGAGCTCCCAGAAGCCGAAAGGCCCTGAGACATCTAAGCAGTTTTCTGGTGACATTGTGTCAGGTTTTCCAAGGAGTCTGTGAGCTAGGGGCAGTGGGCCGAGGGGCCAGAGACCCAGACCAGCCCGACAGGCTGGGGACGCAGTGTAGGGACACCCCTGGCCAGGCCACTGCTTCCTCATTGCTAGAGAGGAGAGTGGCCTGACCTTCCGGGTTGCAGGGCCAGACGGAGACTGCAGAGCTCATGAGGAGCCCAGTGGAGCACTCTTTACCCCTAAAAAGCACCTGACCGTGGAAGAGGGCCACATGGAGCCAGCATGTGCTGTGAGGGCGGGGAGCGGGGGGCGGCTCAGAATCTGAGGCACTCTGAGAGTGTTGGGCTGCCTCCGCAGGCTTGGGCTCTATGGCAGAAGCACAGCCTCTTCAGGACACAGGGACAAGAGAGCAGGAGGGAACCCCGTGCCGGACTGCACTAGCTTTCACCACTGTCCTGGTTCACGGGGTGGGGAGGGGGGACTGAGGCTCAGGGAGGGGAGTGCCCCCAGCAGCCCCGCCCTTAACTGGCTGCACTTGCCCAGGCAAGGGGCCGGTCTGGCCCGGAGCCCCCTGTGCAGCGGGGCTGGTGCCCGAGGCTCACCAGACAGTCCCGCTGCAGCGTCTTGACGAGCGCAGAGAAGGTGTCCGCGTCGAGCAGGAGCCCCTCTGGCATGTCCTGGATGAAGTCCAAGTCCTTGTAGGTGGGGCTGCTCTTTTCCCGCTCCTTCTTGCTGGCCCGCCGCTTGTACGTGGAGCCCTTGAGGTCGAACTTGAGGTGCATCTTGACCATGCGCGGCAGGATGTTGTTCATGACCACCACACGGATGTTCTTGCCCCCCGACTGCACGCAGTACAGCCCATAGAACTTGGGCAGCAGCGTCCGCGGGTTCTGGTTGAGGTTCTGGGGGGAGCGGAGAGAGGGTCAGTGGGCAGCAGCCATGGCATCCCACTCCGCCTGAGAGCCACTCCCACACCCACCAGCCTCGCACGCCGCTGCTCAGATCTCAGGCCACAGGCCCCCTCCCCAGCACCCCACTTTACACCAGCCTGTTTAATCCTGATTCTCCAGGAGGGTCTGTTTCTACAAAGCCAGGCCCAGCATCATGGCCTGTCGATAAAGAACCCTGTGGGACACTCCCAAGGTGTGTGGGCCCAACTTGCCACCAGGTCAGACCAGGCGTCCCTCCTTCCCAGCCTGCCCTGGGGGGACAGGTGGGGCAGGGCATCTGGGCACGTTCAGGGCAGGGGTTGGCGAACTCCAGCCTAAGCACCAACTCCTTCCAGCTGCTCGTTCTCATGCTAAGAATGATTTTACGTTGAGGAAGAGTTAAAAAAAAAACAAACAAACAAGAAAACCAGCATGTGTGACAGTGAAAACTTCACCGAATCCACATTTTGGTGCCCACAGATGAAGCTTTGTGGGCACTCGGCCCGCCTGACCCCAGGAATTTCTACATGACTGCTACAGTGGCGGGGCTGAGCTGTGGGGACAGCCTGTTCACGCACAGGGCTGTCGGGCTCCGTACAGAAGTCTGTTGACCCCTGATCTAGGGGAGCCAAGTGCTCCCAAGATCACACACAGTGAATGAGGGACACCCTAAGAGGAGACGGCCATAACCTGGGCAGAGCACCCAGGGGGCCCGACCCTTCGCCCACCAGGTCGGGCCCAGCAAGGCAGACGGCACTCAGGTGGGGCAGCTGAGTATAAAGACCCCCACTCCCACCCTTGCCCAGGGGCCCGACATGCCCTTTTGGGTCCTGAATCACACCAGAATGGGGGTGCCCGAGCAGCCGGTCTTTTCTGAGGTGCCAGCTGATGGTCTGGTCCCTCTTCTCCTGTGCCTCTGAGTCACCAAATGCTGAGACACTCAGCCCATGAGCCACGATTTCTAGACCCATGACTAAGGGACGTCAGTGGGGTGGAGGGTGGAGAGCCAGGGCCTAAACAGAGATTCCTGCTGCCAAGTGTGGGGGCATCGCCCAGAGAGGACTGTGGGGTGAGGCCCCAAGGTCACAGGAAGACTTCTCATGGCCACCTGGAGGGTGGGTGGTGCCCTGGGAGTCTTGGGGACTTATCTGCCAAGGCCCTGAAGCCTGCGCTCCTGCACGTCTCTGAAAAGCAGCACAGCGGGATGTGCTGGGAGGAGGAGGGGCATGAGGATGGGGGAGGTAGACAGGGGCTGGAGGGAAGCCCAGGGCACTGCCCCACACCCCTGGAAACTTCCAGGAGCCCATGACCCCTACCATGTAGTAGCCGGGCAGCAGCTTCTGCAGGAACTCTGCCTCCTTGTGCATCACGGTCTTGATGATGAACTCGTCATCACTGGTGACGTAGAAGAGGGAGCCGCTGGCGCCGGGGTTGGAGAGCTCAATCAGGGGCTCATTGCACAGCGAGTACTGGAAGGGGGTGGCGAGGGGGTTGGGCAGGTCCCATCTGTGATGAGCTCACAGGAGACACAGACGTCTGCTTTGCTGGCAAACTACTCTCCCCTCCCTCCCGAGTGGAAGGAAAGGAGGCCCCAACCCACAGCCAGCAAGGAACTGAGTCTGCCAATGACAACGGGGGCTTGGGTTTGGGCCCCTCCCCGGTCTAGTCTTACACAAGACCCCGGCTGCTGCCCACCTCTTGATTACGACCCTGAGCAAAGCACCCGGGTAAACTGTACCCAATTCTTTTTAAAGATTTTTAAAAAGATTTTATTTATTTATTTTTAGAGAGGGGGGAAAGGAGGGAGGAGAGGGAGAGAAACATCAACTGGTCGCCCCTCGTACACCCCTGACCAGGACTGAACCCACAACCCAGGCGTGTGCCCCCACTGGGAATCAAACCGGTGACCTTTCGCATTGTGGGACGACACCCAATGCGCTGAACCAGCCAGGGCTGACCCAATTCTTGCTCCACAGAGACTGTGAGGTTACAGCCGGGTGGTGTTTGAGCCACTGGGTCTGTGCTAACTTGTTATAAAGCAACAACTGACTAATACACTCACCAAGTAGTCATCTGGCCGGATCCCAAAGAGTTCCCGGAAGTAGCGGAAGGCGACAGGGGCATAGGTCTTGAACCTGAAGTCCTGGAAGTGGTGGGCGGGAGTGAGGTTGCTGCCTTCGCTGTGGAGGAAGGAGGAAGGGAAGCCTGTAATGCGTGTGCCTCCAGGGGCTGGGCTCCGCAGCCTCCCCTAAGTGGCTGATATGAAAGGCAGCTTGGGATTCCCAATGGGACCAAAGGCTGTGGCTCCCAGTATCCACTCTCCCTTCCTTCATTAGCGACAGAGTCCACAACGGTGGCTGAGCGCATGACCACCTGGAATAAGACCTCTGCCCAGCCTCTCTTGCAGCTCGGTGTGGTCAAGTGATTGTACCCGACCAGTGAGCTGTGAGTGGAGCAGAAACAACGTGTGTCATTTCCTGGTTGTGTCCTAAAGGAGAGGGACACATACTCCCCCTGCCCTTCTCCTCCCTGCTGCTGACATGCAGGCGTGATAGCAGGAGCTTGGGCAACCTGGGACTGTTGTTAGAACAGCTGCACAGTGAAGGCGGTGGAGCAACCAGAAGGAGCCCAGGACCCTGTGATCTGCCCATGACTGCCTACCAGTTTTTCTGTGTGTGAGAGAAAGAGAGAACAAACTTCTATCTCCCCGTCCCCTATTTTTTAAAAAAGCCACTATTACACTGGCTTTCTCTGATTCAGCAGCAAATTAATATCCTAACAGACCCCGAGTCAGGCCTCAAAGTCACGCAGACACCAGTCACGGCCTGTGCTGTCTGCCGCAGAGGAGGGGGCGCAGCTGACAGAAGGCGGCTCTGCGCAGCGTGCTGCTGGGTGGCGGGCCGGAGGCGGGGGCCGGCCCACCTGGGGAAGAAGATGCTCTCCACCACGTAGAAGTCCTGCATGAGCACATCGCGCTCCGGCTTGGAGCTCAGGTGGCCCACGGTGTAGCCGATGCCCAGCTGGATGGCCCCCTTCAGGGTGGAAGACGTGGTCTGTGAGGAAATGCAGCCGCTTCAAGACCTGCCCGTGGCCCAGCCCCTACCCCACCCCTGGGACCCCGGGTGCCCACTAACACTTGGCATGGACTTTCAGGCCTCGGGTAGGCACTTGGCCTGTGCAACCACCCAGCAAAGAAGTGGCTTGTCCAAGAGTCCAGCACCACCTTGTGTGACTCCAAGGCCAATTTTCAATCAAGATTCTAGAACATTCCAACATCTCAAAACTGCCCTGATGCAACAGGAGTCTGTCCACCATCAGGGTTTTTTGGGGTGTGGGAGACACAACTTACAGAGTGACACCTGAACTTCGTTCCCACAGACCTGGGTTCCTTCCACCCACTTTCGAGGTGGCTCACACTGTCATGGCCAGAGAGCAACACTACCTCCCCGTGCCTCAGTTTCCCCACCAGCAGCCAGGAATGGAGACGACCATGTGCTAGCTCATGCTGGTGGCCGGACCCAAGGCTGCCCATGCCTGAGAAGCACCCGCTGTTTGCACCGCTCTCATCGCCACGGCTCACGTGTCACCGTGAGCTCTACGCAGCGTGTGCCTGCCGTGGGAAGACGCCTCAGCCCTCAGTCTCCGACTCTGGGCCCCAGCACCCCATCTGGGTGCATGCAGCAGAGGGGCAGGAGCTGGCCTCTGCCCCCGAGCAAGCCCGTGCTCCTGTGCAAGGCTCTCACAGCCTGCAGTCGCCTCTTCCCCTGAACCCGTCGCCAGGGGGCCCTGTGCTGCCCACCCTCCACACTTAACTCCCTCACACCACTGAGCACACAGCTCTCAGGAGGAGACACATGAATGGCCAACAAGCACAAGAGAAGGTGATGACCACCATCAGCCATCTGGAAAATGCAAACCAAAGCCGCACTGAGATTCTGTGTCACTCGCACCAGGACGGGAGTGATCAAAACGGCAGGCATGTGCTGGCGAGGACAGGAGAAGCTGGAATACTTGTGCACGGCTGGTGGGAACAGAAATGGGGCAGCCGCTGCAGGGAACAATTCCTCAAACTGTCCCACAGAGATTTCCGTGTGGCCCAGCAACTCCACTGCTAGGTGTGCCCCAAAGAGGTAACAGCACGTCTACAAAAACCTGCACACAGATTTTCACAGCAGCGTGACTCCTAAGAGCCCCAAAGTGGAAACAAACCAGGTGTCCACGCACCCACACAGGGACCATCCCTCAGCCATGCAAAGGAGCGAAGCTCTGACACTCACTACAGCGTGGAGGGACCTCGGGCACACGATGCTCAGAGAGAGACACCGACACAAAAGCCACAGAGTGTGTGATTCCATGTACGTGAAACTTCTGGAACAGACACCTCCACAGAGACAGGAAGCAGGTCATGTTTGTCGGGACTGGGGAGGGGCAGGGAGCGACTGCTGATGGGGGCAGGGTATCGTCTTGGGGAGACAGAATAGTCTACAGGTGACTGTGGAGGGCCGCACAACTCGGTGGACACCCTGGAAACCGCCTGACTGCACTTTAGGAGGGGAAATGACACGTTGTGTACGCTCTTGCTCGGCAAAGCTGGTGCATCGGGAGCATGGCTGAGAAAGGCAGGACAAACGGCGGGGGAGCCAGGCTCCCTGTACACGCCCCTGGCTGGGCCCACTTCATCTCAGCCCCGCTTTGCAAGAAAGAGGATGGGAGCTGTAATTTCTTCTGCCTTTAGATAAGCCAGCAGGGCTGGGAGCTGAGGGCTCATCCAAGGGCACAGGTGACCCCCTAGAGCCAGGCAGGCTGTGCAGCCTGTGGACCCCTGGCGCACGTCACTCAGCTGCCCGAGGACGACATGCAGCAGGGACCGCACCAGGCCCGAGGGTCCTGCACGGACAAACCCATGCCTGGCCTTTGGTGAGCACTGTGAGTGTGCATGGGGGTCAGAGGGGTCCCTGGCGCTGCTGCAAGCCCCTTTCACTCTGCCCCAGCCAGTTAAGGGCGGAGGAGAAACCTTTTTGTAAGTGGTTTCGCCAGACGCGTCCACACCCCGATGGCCCAGCTTCCTCCCATGACCAGGGCCCGGCTGTCCGGTCATCATCGGGGCCTAGAGGAAAGAAAACAGGAAGCATTAAAAGTCAGCAAGGAGGAGCCACCAAGGCCATAACACACTTTAGAAATCCTGGCAAGAGAGGAGCTTAGTCACTGTGCCCAGCTGGAGCCCAGGGCTGGGCCGTGTGGGGCGGGTGGGGGACAGAAAGCTGCGTGGGCAGGCTGCACACCCGGTGGATGCCACCTAACACCCATAAGGGCCTAGACCAGGACCCCCAGCTCCCCGAGAAAGCTGGAAGCCAACTGCCCCAACCACCCAGCCCTAATTTTAGGGTCTTCCCTTCAGCACTGCTGACACTGGAGTCAGGTCCTTCTCTGTGGGGCCGTCCTGCACACTGTGCGGGGTTGAGCAGCATCCCTGGCCCCGACCCATTCGATGCCAGAAACGACCGCAGTGTGACGAGCACAGACATGCCCAGACATGTCCCAGTGTCCCCTGGGACCAGAACAGCCCTCTGGGCTGAAATTACTACAAACAGCATCGCCTCCCAGGTCCCATTGGCCTGGGAGCCAGCCCATGTCCTACAAGCTCTAGGGAACAGCTGTGGCAGGTGTGACGTGAGCCATTCCACAAACTCGTGTGGAAGCCACGGGCCTTTACGTGTGACGTCACAAGAGGAGAATGGTAGGAGGGGCCATGGGAGCCTGGAGGAACACAGAAGCCAGCTTAGAATTGAGGGCCAAAGCCAGCCAGTGTATGGGAACTGAATGCCCCTCTGGTGGCTCCACCCATTGCTCAAGAAGGACCCACTGTGCATCTGCCACCGTTCAAAATCCCACACAGCCCTCTGGCCACCAGCTGCAGTGCCTTCACATAGGTTCCCAGGCAGCCCTTAAATGGCCCCCATCTGCCATCATTCCTCAGCTTGGCTCCCATGTGTTCTGTACACTGGCCACCAGGGGGCAGGGCCCCCTCAGTAAACTTTTTTTGCTGTCCTTTCTCCATACCCCTCACTGGCTCCCTATCGCCCTTGGTGTACCTGGGCCCACCCACCTCCTTCCCACTGCCCTGTAGCCTGAGCGCCCCCAGGGCAACAGGAGGTGGGCAAAGCCCTCCTTAGAAGGACCCACATGGCAGGTGGCATTCTGGGATCAGAGACCTGGCTCCGAGGGGACACAGGATGCCCAGGTAGGACTCCTGCTACCACCTGGGCTGCTCCTCCTTTTAGAGGAGCTCAGACATGCCTCTTACAGGTCACCTTCAGAAGTGATGGGAAACTCTAACCAGGGACAGTAGTGACCCCACGTGCATTCACTTAGCTGAGGACAAGCAGCAGGGGCCCACAGGGCAGCATGGTGGCAGGTATGCATGAGAGTGACCATCGCCAGGGGAAGTCCTCTAGGAACATGGCTGGGAGATGGTGAAGACAGTGGGCTTGCAGGTATGGGAATGGAAGGGACCTGGCGCTCCTAGGTGGGGTGCCTAGGAATACCGTCCTCCTGGCAGGACCCCTCCCCCTCAGGGACTGCACCTGCCCAACTCCCCTCCCCATCGCCCTCACTGGCCCAGGGCTGGGTCCTTGGGCCTCTTCCCTCCCCCTCCTACCCCCTTCCCTGACACTCCAGATGCTGGCTCGGGGGATGGGATTTTCACCCATCTCACATTTGCCACCATCTGGGGCCCAGAGAATGACAATGAGTTGCCCAAAACCACAGAGCAGGACCCAAGCAGAACTGGGGCCTTCCTCGTCTGTCTGCCAGAGGAGGCAGGTCAGGGTGGGTGGGGCCCACAGGACACTCACCTCGGTCAGGGCCATCTTTTTCTGGGTCAAATCTGAGGGAGAGAAGGGAGACTTCAGACTGGCAGTGAGGAATGCAAACCACAGGGCCTAGCCCACCAACCCATACCGGGCCATGCCAGGGGCTCCAAGGGGGTTCGGGCTGCTGCCAGCATCTCCTTCCTTCACACACAGGCACCCACCACCTCACTGGGCACCCTGTGTCCCCAGGGAGGGCCATAAGAATCTGTTGTGGGAAACGGGAGCATGCAGACGAGACAGACTTGAGATGGCAGGACTGGATGCCAGCACCCCTCCAGGCAGGGGTAGCAGGGAGAGGCCACCCCCCAACTCTGACCCATCATTTTCCCCAAAGTGACTTTGAATTCACAAAGTGCCATCTTCCTCTGCTGGCAGGGCAGGGCTTAACCAGGACATACTTAGGTCACGAAGAAATCAGGTGACCCGGAGGGTCAAGGTCAGGGTGGTGTTGGGGGAGGGCCCAGGGGAGCTGGTCAGCAGGCAGTGGCCGGGGACACAGGCTGGAGCAACGGTGCCAGCTCTACTGGCCCCGTGGAGGGTGCCTGCTCTGGAAAACCCACCAAGGACTTGGCCCCTTTCACCACAGCCCCAGGAGAGCTGCCCCGACACAGGGAAGCTCATGGTGAGAAAGTGGGTGACCTTCCTCCTTCAGGACCATCCTCTCAGCCCTGGGTCCCAGCAGGAGGCCTCAGGCCCACCACTGACCTCTCTGGGCCCCAGTGTCCTCACAGGGGAAGTGGCTTCTGCTGAGGATTATCTGTTCAATGAGGGTGGTCAGCAGATTTGCCCCCTCCTCCCAAAAGATGTCTACATTCTGATCACAGAATTGGCTTTGCAGATGGAACTGAGTTACGGGCACTGGGATGGGGGTGACCCTAGATTCCCTGGGGTGCCAGTGTCATCACAGGGTCCCCGTAAGAGGGAGGCAGGCGGATCAGAGTCAGAGGTGGAAGAGGCTGCAGTGCTGGTTGTGAGGACGGAGGAAGGGGGCATAAATAAGGAGGCAGCCCCTCTAGAAGCTGGAAAAGGCCAGAAATGGTTCTCCCTGGAGCCTTAGGAAGGACCAGTTCTGCCCACCTGGTTTAGCCCAGTGGGACCCATGTCGGACTCCTGACCCCAGAACTGTCAGAGAATAAACGTGTGGTTTTAAGCCAACTTTGCAGTGATGTTCCAGCTGCAACAAGGAACTCATTCACAAGGAGTCGACCTGCAGGGAGGCAAGTGACGACCCCCACAGACCAGGCCCTGCCCTCAGGGCTCAAAAGGAATGGGAGGGGGCGAGGCACAGAAGGGCCTGAGCAGCAGGTGAGCGTGAGAAGAACAAGTTGGGTGCAGATTAGCGAGAGAGGTCTCAGCAGCCCTGGAGGTGCTGTGGGTGGGCAGAGGGTGGACTTGGCCCTGACACAGGTGCTCGCAGGAGCCCTCCGGTGGCTTCTGCAGGGATGACAGACTGTAGAGGTCAGGGCAGTGAGGGCAGATGCCTGGGAGCAGGCTGGGCAAGAGGCCTGCTTGGTCTAAGTAGGGTTAATGAGGTGGACCGAGTTGGGGGTTTAGGGGTGGGGAGAAATGGGTGGATTCTGGAAAGATCTAAAGTTAGGACAGGCTGTGCTCACTGGAGGCGTAATGAAGAACAGCAAGGAGTGAGAAATGACTAAGGATTATGGCTGGAGCAATTAACAGCAGAAAGGAGCGGCCAGCGGAGGTGGGGGATGGGCAGGAGCAGGTCTGGGGGCACAGTCAGGTGCACTCGGACTGTGGACTGTGAGGCCCCTGTGAGTCCTCCACAGGGAGATGCCCGGGACCGCTGGACCCCAGGTCTGGAGTGCAGGGGAGCCCCGGCTGGGGACAGGACTGAAGATGTCGTCAGGCTGCAGACAGGGCCGGAACCTGGAGAGTGGACAAGCTGCCAGGAGGGCTGCGGGCCAGAGAGAGGGAGCCCAAGGGGTCCCCGGAGAGAAGCAGGCCCAGGTGAGGGGTCAGGGGTTAGTCTCACCCCACAGAGGAGAGAGCTCTCTGTCCCAATAACCGACAGTTGCACAACATTCTGAAGATACGAAAAATGCTGAACTGTATGCTTAAAGTGTGACTTTTATGGTATATGAATGATCTCTCAACAAAAAAAGCTATAAGCCCTGGCCAGTACGGCTCAGTGTGCTTGACTGAAGCATCATCCCGTAAACAGGTCATGGGTTCAATTCCCAGTCAGAGCACGTGCCTGGGTTGTGGGTTCCATCGCTCATCTGAGCATGTATGAGAGGCAACTAATCAGCGTTTCTCTCTCACACTGATGTTTCTCTCCCTCCCTTCCTCCCTCCCCCTCTCCCTAAAATCAATATGCATGTCCTCGGGTGAGGACTTAATATACACGTATGAAACAAACCCAAGACAACACAGCCACGGGCACAACCAGGCCAGCAGGGGCGGGCGCTCACGTCCTCTTTCAGCCTTGACCGCCACCCCAGCTACCAGCCCGAGCTCCCACCTGTGCGGGAACCAGGCGCTGAGACCCCTGGGAGATGGTCCAAGCCAGCCTGCCTGGGGCGAAGAAAGCTCTGGGCGACACGGCCCTGCCAGCGTGGAAGACCCCACGGGACTCGGAGCTACAGAGTGAAGACGACGGCGACACTGATCTCTGCGGGTCTGAGGAGGAGGAGGAAAGTGAAGAAGCGAAAAGGCTAAGAGAAGAACGTCTTGCACAGTATGAGTCAAAGAAAGCAAAAACCCCGCACTTGTTGCCAAGTCTTCCATCTTCCTGGAAGTACAACCTTGGGACGACGAGACGGATGTGGCGGAACTGGAGGGGTGTGTCAGGAGCAGTCAAGCAGACAGCTCGGTCTGGGGTTCTTCTAAACAGGTTCCAGTGGGGTGTGGGATTAGAAACATCAAACACAGTGCGCAGTGGGGGACAGTCAAGTCGGAACAGACACGCTGCGGGAGCGGACCACTGCTTTTGACAAGTGTGTGCTATCCATGGGTGTGGCTGCTTTTAACAAGACCTAAAGTGCATCCTGGATCACTGCCCTTAAATAAAAGCTTGAAAGATTGAAAAAAAAAATCCCCTACAGGCCAGGGTCCGGATGGGGAAACTGAGGTTGGGTTGGGGGAAGCTGGCTGAGGCTGAGGTCCTGGTTGCAGGGCCCACCAGAGGGGACTCTGGCTGGTGGGACACAGCTAACAGGCAGAGTCTCCACCCAGGGCACCAGGAGGGGCAGCTGGACCAGGGTACACCAGCCACGTGGGGATCGCGCCAGCCCCGGGGTGCTCACTGTCAGACGTCTGAGGCTCCCTGCCCCGGCATCCTAGCCCCAGGGATGAATCTGGGCTTTGGCACATCCCAAGGCCCAGCCGGTGGCAAGTGGGGGCCAGAAGGTGCTGGAAAGCTGAAATAATATTTTCATTGGCCACCCAACAGCAGAACAATTCATGGTTTTGCATTTGGGGTATGGGGAAGGAAGAGAAGAGAAGGCAGGAAGCCAATGGTGGACTAGGGCGGAACATTCTAGACAATGTCTGGGGGTCCCTAGGCCCACAGCCTACCCAGCAGTGACCACTTGAGTCTTCTGCAGCTTCAGGCCCTTCATCCCAGCCAGGGCTGCTGCCAGAGAAGGTCCAACACCAAGGTCCTGGCCTCCTCCACAAACCACACCTCCTACGTCCTCCTGCTCCCCACCAACCCAAGGCGTCGGCATCCTTGTGGGCCTGTGGGGCCGGTGCAGAGAACAGACACACACCCTCCCCTCAGGGCCTTCACACGTGTCATTCGCTCTGCCCAAAACACCTCCCCTCGATCTTCTGAAGCTGCCCCTCAGCCTTCCAGTCTCAGTCCAGCCTCCTCTCAGAGCGGTCACCCTAGTCACCCCCCTGTCCTGTCCCTCAGGCTACATTCCCCAGTTTTGCCATCTGCATGCCCCCACCGGTGCTCTGAAATTCCTTTTTTAACCTCATCATCTGCCCCAGCACAACATGGTGCCTGTGAGGGCGGTGACCCTGCCACTCAGCTTCCACGTGTCTTCAGAAAAGGGCAGCAGCCCTGGGGTGCATCTGCAGCGCAGGGGCATACGGCTGCAGGAGGTACCCCCCTCACACTGGCTGGGCCAGGCTGGGGTGGCAGAGACCACACCAGATGTGGGGCTCCTCCCAGCCTAACACGGGACCAATCATCTTCTGAAGGAGCTACCCTATTTTTTCAAAGAAATTAATTTTTAAAACTAGCCTGGAGGAGGGGAAGAGCCTGACCTGGAGAGCTCGGAGGGCACCCCCCTCCCAGCCCTGTCTCCAGGCGGAGACCTGCCTGGGGGCACAGCCTCACAGCCTGCGGTCCGGTCCTGCCATTAGCAGACACCCTGAATGCTCTCTGACTTTTGACAGATGGGGGACAGAGTGATGGAGGGACAGACGCAGTCCTCTCCCCTCCACATACCCACAAGCCTCAGCAAGAGCTGCTTCTCCACATTTGTTTGATGTGGAACCAAGGCAGAGAAAGCTGCCAAAAGACTGTGGGCCCCTAGGGCCCTGAGAGGGGACCTTAACATATGTCCTTCAGCACTAGGCTCTACCTTCAGTCTGTCCAGAATGGGCCACTGCTCCCCATTCCTCTCAGCCCCATCATCGCCCTCCTGGACCAGCAGACTCTCCTCAGCTCTTGACCCCCAGTCTGTTCTCACAGCAACCACCAGAGGGCGCCGGTGGGCACCTGAGTTAGGTCCGGTCTCTGCTCCGCCCACAGCCGTCCTGAGCTTCCTGGGGTAAGAACCCGAGTGCCCCCCTGACCCACAAAGCTCTTCTCAGCCTGCCCCGCTCCTCCCTCTCTCCTCCTCGCTCACTCTGCTCCAGCCACACGGGCCTCCTCCCTGCTCCTCCAACACACCAGGTTTGGTCCTTCTTCAGGGCTTTTACATGAGCTTTTTACCCCTAAGCTGCTATATCCCACAGGATATAAAGGACAAAAGCCAGCCCACAGGAGACACTCAAGAAACCATGGATATGACTGACTGAATGAATGAAGAGTGAATCAGTGATCAAACTGACCAGCCTGAGGGCAAGGCCAATGCGGACTCAGCGATCAGATCAAAAGTAAGAATAAGTAGAGAGAGAGAGAAGTGGAGGGGGGGGGAGAGAGAGAGAGAAAGAAAAAGAAAGAGAGAGAGAGAGAGAAAAGAGAGAAAGAGAAAAAAAGAAAAGTAGGAAGGGAGAGAAGGAGGAAAAGAAGGGAAAAAAAAGGAAGGGAGGGAAGGAGGAAAAGAAGAAGGAAAAAATTAAAATTTAGGGAAGAAACAGAAAACACAAGCCAGGCTGATGGGACTGGGGCTCTGCCTGTCCACCACCCAGTGAGACAGAGTTGAGCTCGGGGTGGAAGCTGGAGCCTGGTCCCCACCCTCAGGGAGGCAGCAGCCCGTCCACTGCCATGAGTGTCTGCTGCTGGGCACCAGGACACCAGGGTGCACCAAGAGGACACAGAGTTGAGCCCCAGACCAGCTGCTCAAGACCTTGACAGGCACGGCCCCGCCCCAGGGTGGTGGGCCCGTCCGGGTGGGGGAGACCAGCTGCCTCGGCTCAGAGTCGGAAGGCCAAGCTCCGTGGGTCGGGAAGGAGCAGTCACCATGGAAGGGTGCTCCGAGCAGAGATGACTGCAGGGCCCAGGATGAGAACGCGCAGGTGAGGCGGGGCACAGGCTGAGTGACCAGAAGGGGAACCCACCACGCCCTGTCCTGCGATGAGGTCTCACGCAGCCCTACTAGGGCCCTGGGGAGCAGACATCACGTCCACTTACACCAAGAAATCCTACATGGACTGTGTCACCTGCCCCCCTGAATCCCCACCCTCTCCTTCTCTCCCCCTCGCTCTGCTCCAGCCACACAGGGCTCCTCGCTGTCGCTGTTCCTCCAACACACCCAAGCCCGGTCCGGCCTCCGGACCTTTGTGTGTGCTGTTCCCCCACCCCTGACTCACCCCTCCCAAAACCCTGCAGGGCCTGCTTTGCTCCCCTGCTCCCTCTAAGAGCTGGCTCGAGTGTCACCCCCTAAGAGAGGCTGTCCCCTCAACCACCTCACCCCAAACAGTCCCTCCAAGGTCCCTCTCCCCACCTCCCAGCTTCCTCAGTCTTCCAGGAACTTGGGACCAGGTGGCACTTGTGCTGTGTGTGCCCCATGACAGGCAGACCAGGTCTACTTTGCCATCTGCTGACAGGCACTGTCAGAGTTCCCTGAGAGCCAGGAGGAAGAGCTGCCCCTGGAAAGGGGTGGGAGGGGATGTGAGATCTGTCGGATCTGTGCAGGGACTGCGCCCCCAGGGTGGAGCCACAGCCTGGCCTGCATCGCCAACCGCCTGCAATGGAGTCTGCAACCCTGCTGAGCAGGAAGCAGCCCCGAGAGCAAGCCACAGGCCCACCTCCCTGATTGGCTGGAGTGGCCCGGCCAGCCTTCGGGCACAGGAGCAGAGACGCAGGACAGCCATGGGAGGTGGCACTGAGGCAGCACAAGGGGCCACCTGACTCAGTGATCTCATCTCACTACCGCATTTTACAGGCAGGAGAAATGGTTTGGGGGAAATTTAGGAAGTAACCCAAAGGTGAAAACCCAGAGATCACATCTCAGGATCCAGAAAAGCAATCAACAAAATTCAACATGAGTTTTATGTTCAAAAAATTATTAAGAAATGGAGAAAGAAAAAAAGCAAGGGTTGAAGGAAGACGAATGCCTTTACTTAAAAACAAGCGCAAAGCAAAACCTCATGGCACACAAATTGGTGTCAACCACAGGACAAGAGGAGTGGCCGAGAGCTTCCACTGCAGGGTGGGGGGCACTCACCAACGCAATAGGGCAAGAAAGAACAGGAATGAAGATTGCAAAGAAGAAATACAAAGTTTTAGAAAACCCAAGGGAACCAACTGATGAACCATTAGAAAGAAATGGGGTGCAGCATGGTGGCGGGCAACCTCCCCCACATCGCCGTGCGAGTGTGCGAGAAGAGGGGGAACGCGGCGCTGCTGTGCTTTGCTCCGACCCCTGCTCTTTGCGGGCCGCCTTCCCGGGCTTGGTGCCAGGGTGAATTTTTATCTGTGAAATGCAGGCACCCTCTCCCATTAAGACGCAGATGCTGAAGCCCCAACTGCTCACCCCTCCTCACCAGGTTCGTGCCTGATGTGGCACTGAACAGGTGTGAACCTGCGGGTCAACACGACGCCGTGGCAGAAACCAAGAACTTTCACGTTCTCCAGTACCTCAGACTTCTACCACCACTGTTAGGTCGGGACAGGCTGAGAATTCCAGAGTTAATAGCTGATCAGAGTAGTTAACGCTGAGGAAACATGCTGAAATACACCCAACTGCAGTTAATGATACACACGCTGAGGGGCTTGCAGGGGGCGTGTGCTGATGTCTGCAGTCCCAAGGTGCACCCGAAATACTGGCTGGGAAGAGGGCGGGACAGAGCAGGGGAGGGAAGGGGAGGAGGAGGGCAAGGGATGAAGTAAACAGCAAAATGTCAACTGTAGGTTCAGGTGGTAAGTATTGAGTTTCCATTTTTCAATTCTTCAACTTCTCAATGCAGTTGAAAATTTTATTAATAAAATCTTTTCCCTCTGGGTAAAAGATAATTGTGATCTTTGATGCAAGGTGTTTTCAAGCTTTGGAGAAACACATGCTTATGTGGGCAGTCCCACGGGGAGTAGTGGGCGCCACCAGAGCACCAGTGTGCCAGGGCCCTTGCACATGCCGTGCGCTCTGTCTGAATATGCTGCCCCTGCATCTTCACACAGGTCAATCCTGTCCTTTGTCACTCGGGTCTCAGAAAGTCATGTCACTTCCTAGAAAGACCTTCCCTGACCACAGTACTTTCATTCATTTATTGTAAACTCAGAGTATTTCCTAGGTGCTGGGACCTCTTTTGGGGATAAAATGTATGGAGGGAACTAGCTATTTGTCTAGATGTAACATTAGTTTAAAAAAAATAATTTAGCCCTGGCTGGTGTGGCTCAGCAGATTTAGTGCCAGCCTGCAAACTGAAAGGTCACCGGTTTGACTCCCAGTCAGGGCACATGCCTGGGTTGTGGGCAGGGTCCCCAATCGGGGGTGAGCGAGAGACAACCGGTTGATGTCATCTCACATGTCGGTGTTTCTCTCTCCCTCCCTCCCTTCCCATCTCTCTAAAATAAATAAATAAATAAAACCTTTTTAAAAAAGACTTTAAACACTTAGAAAAGCACAGAATAACATAAAAGACACCAATGTAACATTATGTAGGTTAGTCAGACCTTTTTATGTTTACCCTTTAGGTCAGAGGTCAGCTAACATTGTCTGAGAGGGGCCGGGGGAGACCTGCTGGAGGCAAGTGATCTGTAGGGGTTCTCCGCTGGGGCGTTCTGCCCCCAGGGGCCTCTGGGTGGTGTCTGGGGACACCTGTGGTTGTCACAACTGGGAGTGCTCCTAGCACCAGGTGGGGGCCAGGGATGCTGCTGGGCACCCCCCACAGTGCCCTGGGCGGCCCCACCCAAGCAAAGAGCGACCCAGCATGACGTCAGCAGTGCAGAGGGAGGATCCTGATGCTCACACAGCAACGTGAAAACGGAGGGGGACAGGAAGTGTGTGGGGTTCCTTATACTAGTCTCTGGGTATTTACAAAGTTTCATGATAAAAATATATTCAATGGTGCTATCCTGTCTAGTTTTGTCTTCCGTGCCAAGTTTCCTGTAATGGAAAGCCATCTTTCCCGACAGCATGGATGGAACTGGAGAGCATTATGCTGAGTGAAATGAGCCAGGCAGTGGAAGACAAATACCGTATGACCTCACCTATAAGAGGAACCTGATGAACGAAACAAACAAATGAGTAAAATAGAACCAGAGGCATGGAAACGAGGAACAGGCTGATAGCAACCTGGGGGCAGGGGGAAGGGGAGAAAGAAGGGGAAGAGTCCAGTCAGGGAACAGGTATAAAGGACCTGTTGCCCTGGACAGCAGGGTGGCACCTGGCTGTGGAGGGGGAGGGGCAGGGGAGAGCAATGGGGGAAACTGGGACTCTGTCATAGAAAACAATAATCATTTTTTAAAAAAAGCTACAACACATGCACGCTCCCCACACGGCCTCGTGCCCTACCAGTCATGTCTCCAACCCTCCCGAAACCCCCAGGGGTAACCGCCCATGGACCCACTCTATGGCTGGGGAGAGTGCCGCCTAGGGGCCCGGGTGAGTTCAAGGCTGAGAGAAGCTGGTCAGGGCGTGGCAGGGGTTGCGGCAGGGTCCTCAGTTGGGGGCATGCGAGACTGATGTTTCTCTCTTTCTCCCTCCCTTCCCATCTCTCTAAAATAAATAAAATCTTATTTTAAAAAGATTTTAAACACCCAGAAAAGCAAAGAATAATATAAAAGACACCAATGTACCACTATGTGGGTCAGTCAGATCTTTTTCTATCCTTTAAGCCGGAGATCAGCAAACAATGCCCCCACACACCCTGGGCCCCTACAGCCCCAGCTGGCCTGTCTGAACAAACAACCAGCCTCTCCCTCAAGAAGCACGTCAGAGGTCACCCTGATACTCCAGGTGGAGCTGCTGCTCCCCAGTGTGCTTCCAGGCACCTGGCCCAACATTCTGCAGCCACCTGGTCACCTGTCCCAGTCTCAACTGGGTTCAAGGACAGAGTCCCTAGTGGGCTCAGCAGTGGCCCAGCACAAAGAGCTGCTGGCTTACTAAGTTTGTTGATCAACTTTTGCTCCGTCCTGGGTACAGGTGTGCCCAGTTGTGTGCTCTTTCTGGGCCTGTGTGACCTTCCACAGAGCCCTTGCCACACAGTGGACACTGCCCGGCGTCACCCATGGCATCACAGCCAGGGAGACGTATTCTTCTGTAATTCTGGCCACTGGGGTGAGGGGAGCCTGCATCCATTCACACTAGAGCCCCGGGCACAGGGTCCCAGCCCCCAACCGGGCACTCCCAGGTGCCACCGCCTACCTCTGACTGCCCCTAGGTACTCCCAACCTCCTCACTCCCCTTGCCCCCTAGCCCAGCCTGGCCCCCACCCACCCCTCCAGCCTGGCACCCCCTCGGGGCTCTCCCCTCGGGCCCTCCACTGTTTGGGTTCCCTCATACCCCTAGGCCCTGGGCCCTGCTGCTGACTGCACCCCTTCCTCCCCACCGCCCCTTTACTTGGTGAACACTTCCCGTGCTGTCCTTGGACCTAGGGTATGATCCTCTCCTGGCGCCCTGGCCTCTCCCTCTGACGCTCCCCGCTGACATCCTGCCCTCAGTGAAGCTCCACAGGGAAGGCCTTCTCTCCTTGTCCCCCTCAGTGACTCTGCACCAACTCAGTGCTGGGCCCAGAGCAGACCTCAGTGAGTATTCCCCAAGCAAGAAACCTGGAGGGCTGCATGGAGGAGGCTGTGGGTGAGCGCCATTAGGAGCTTCAGGGGAAGCACTCACCCACTCATCTTGCACACATTCCCTGGAGCTGGACGTTCGGCCAAGGGCTGAACACAGCAAGGCCACAGCCCTCGGTGCCTCCAGCCTGCCCCGTCCCGTTCCAAGCAGTGCCCATCTCCTTTCTTCTCAGAGGGGAAAAGCTATGAGGATGTTTTGTGTTGAACGGAAACCCAACTCGCGCTGCCTGAAGAACAAGGTACGTGTTGGGGGGATATTTGTTAACTCGGGCCAGCAAATCTCCCTGTCGACCATACCCACCCACCACTTATTTTTATAAATAAAGTTTTATGAGAACACAGCCGTGCCCACTAATGTACGAATCTCCACAAGGACAGAATTTAACAGATGCGACAGAGATCAGCTGGCACTTCACATAGAAGCTTGCCTAAGTGCATGAGTGGTGAAGTCAGAGGTGATGGGCTGCAAGCCTGGCTGGACCTGTGAGCTCCCGAGCACTCTGTCTTACAGCTGCTGCCCTCCCTGCTGACCGCCTCCCCCAGGCAGATGCCTGAGCGCCCCTCACAAAGTCCAGGGCAAGGCTTCACGGGTCACAGGTGGGGCATGTGCAGCTCTGGCTGCTAGGCCTGGGTCCCCCCATGCCAGGAGCTAACACCACTCTGCCTGGCTGTGGGGAACAGGGGCTCCCCAAGGGGACACTAGGTCCCAGTGGCAGATATGCAACCACACATCGCCACTGGGGAAGGGCCAGCAGCCTGGAGCCAAGTCCCAGGATGGCCGGACAGGGCACACCAGGGAGAGGTCTCCCCCAGAAGGTGGCTCCCCTCGCAGATGCCTGGGAAGGATCACGCGCTATCCCAGGGCCCACGTGAGAGGTTTCTGGCCCAGTTTTCCTCCCATATATATTTTTACTCTCCAGCAGCTGGGCTGGGCCGCAGACACTGCACCGGTATTACAGAATGCCAAGGGCCACAGGGGCTGCTCAGCTGGAAGGCCCTGGGCCTGGCTCTCGTGTTTCGCAGGGTGGATGCCCACCAGTTAGACTACAGGTCGGTGGGAGCCCGGGGCAGGCACTCCCTCAGCAGCCCGGCCCCAGGCCCAGGTCCCAGCAGGGACGGCGAGCTTCAGGAGCCCTAGGAACCCAGCTGGCTCTGTTCCACCCTAAGGCCGAGGGGTGGGGCTTGCTGCAAGTCCCCCAGAAAGCTGGTGGCTGAGCCAGGCTGGAACCAGACCCGGACACCCGTCTGGGCCCCGGGGTTATTGCAGGAGCTGCTGCACCTACAGGGTTCTCCCTCGCCAGGCGAGTGGTAACTGCGCCGCTCCCGACTCAGTCCGCCCGTGAGGTGAGGGCACAGCCACCCAATTGCACGGATGAGAAAGGGAGGCTCTGGGGCCGAATGAGCTGTCTGATGTGGTGGCCCCTGGTATGTGCATCCTGCTGCAATGGCCAGTGGGTGTGACCCACAGAATATGGCCAAAGTGACGGCATGTGCCTTTTCACACAGGGTCATAAAAGACGCCGCCATGTTCACTTTTTGCTCTTGGACTGCTCACTGGGGAGAAGCTGCCACACCAGGAGCACACTCAGTGCCTGAAGAGTTGAGGCCACCCCCGACAGCCACGTGCAGAAGCCCGGAAGCCGCAGCCAGGCATTCAGGTGGGGCAGCCCCAGCCGCCAGCTTGCCTGCGACCCCGTGAGAGACCCCAACCCAGAACCACCCAGCTCAGCCGCCCCTGGGTTTCTGAACCATAGAAACTGTGAGATAATATATGTTTACTCTTATTTAAAGCCACCATGTTTGGGGGCAATTTGCTTTGCAGCAATTGCTACAACCTGACGTTTCTACATGGTGTCATCCACCTGGACATCTCTCCATCTGCTCCTCATCTGTGTCCACAGGGCAAGGCCTGGACCACCTGGTGCTGACTGACCCTGCGCAGCCTCTGCCCGCGCTCCTCCAGGCCCCACCGCCTCCGCTCTTCCCGCCAGGCCCGGCGCTCAGCAGGCGCTCCACGAAGAGCTGACGGGCAAACTAAGTGGAGGGCTGGAGTGCACACAACGGAGCATTACACAGGTGTTTTAAAGGCTGGGGCAGTTCCAGGCTGCGCTGACAGAGACCAGGAGCCAAGCCAGACTTATATGTTAAAAGGTAAAATGCAGAACCGAGTTGGAAGATGCATGCTTCCCCACTTCAAAACTTATGACAAAGCCGCCGTCACTAAGACGGCATGGTGCTGGCACAAAAACAGGCACACAGATTGGCAAAACGGCCCAGAATAGGTCAACTTACAGTCCAGAACTAAACCCGCACATTTACAGTCAACTGATTCCAGCAAGGTGCCGAGGCAACAGAGAGGGGAAGAAAATCTTCTCAACAAGCAGTGTGGGGACACCCAGATCTCCACATGCAGGGAACGAAGCTGGGCCCTCCCTCACGCCGCGCACAACATTAACTCAAAGCACATCACGTGGAAACTAGACTTTTCATGGTGAGCATGCTATAGTAATACCACCATTAAATAATAACATTGTGTACCTGAAATGTATATATTATTAACTAACGTTACGGCAATTTAAAGAAACACATAAAATAGCCCCTGCTGGTGCAGCTCAGTGGATTGAGCGCAGGCTGCGAACCAAAAGGTCACTGGTTTGATTCCCAGTCTGGGCACATGCCTGGGTTGCGGGCCAGGTCCGCAGTAGGGGGTGTGCCAGGGGCAACCACACACTGATATTTCTCTCCCTCTTTCCCCTTCCCTTCCTCTCTCTTTAAAAATAAATAAACAAAATAGCTTTAAAAAACACAGAATAAATCTAAATGAATTTAAGAGCTGAAACCGGAAGACTCTCAGAAGAAAACAGAGGTACATCTGTATGACCTCAGATCCAGCAGTGGTTCCTTAGATGTGACAACGAAAGCACAGAAAACAGAAAAAAATAAGATAACGGGACCCCGCCAAACTGGAAACACCTGTGCATCAAAGAACACCGTCAAGGAAATAAGCAGACAGCCCACTCAAGGCGAGAGGATATTGCGAATCACATCTCTGGTGAGGGACTTGTATCTAGGATGTATAAAGAATGCTTACAATTCAATAACAAAAAGAAAAATAACCCCAATTGAAAAGCAACCAAAGATTCTGAACAGACATTTCTCCGAAGAGGACACACAGATGGCCGAGAAGCCCATGAAAAGATGTTCAGCATCATTACCACCAGGGAAACGCAAATCCAAACCACAGAGAGACTACTTCACGCCTGCCAGGACGGCTAGAATAAAAGAGATGGACAAAACATCGCCTGGCCGATGTGGCTCAGTGGATTGAGTGTGGGCTGTGAAACAAAAGGGTCGCTGGTTCGATTCCCAATTGGGGCACATGCTGGGCTGAGGGCCAGGTACCCAGTTGGGGCCACGTAAGGGGAAACCACACATTGATGTTTCTCTCCCTCTCTCCTTCTCTTCCCCTCTCTCTAAAAATAAGTAAATAAAATCTTAAAAACAAAAAAGATGGACAAAACAAGTATAGTGAGGATGTGGAAAAATCAAAGCCCTCATGCACGGCTGGTGGGAATGTACAATGGTGTGGCCATCATAGAAAACAGTCTGGTGGGCCCTGGCTGGTGTGGCTCAGTGGACTGAGCACCAGCCTGCAAACTGAAAGGTCGCCAGTTCGATTCCCAGTCAGGGAACAGGCCTGGGTTGAGGGCCAGGTCCCCAGAACGGGGGGTGTGAGAGGGAATTGATTGATGCTTCTCTCACACATTGATGTTTCTCTGCCTCTCTTTTTTCCTTCCTTCCCATCTCTCTAAAAGTAAATAAATAAAATCTTTAAAAAAGAAAGAAAGAAAACAGTCTGATAGTTCCTCAAAATGTAAACACAGAGTTTCCATGTGACCCAGCATTCTGCTCCAAGGCACCCACCCAACAGAAACAGAAACACATGGCCACATGGAAAAGCCACATAAGCAAGTGCACAGCAGCCGAAGGCTGGAAACGCTGGAATATTATGCGGCCCCGAAAAAAAGTGGAGCACTGACACTCACTACAATGTTGATGAACCTTGAAAACATGACTCACAGTGAGAGAAGCCAGACACGAAAGTCACACAGTGATTCCATTTACACGACCTGCGAACAGGCAAATCCAGAGAGACGGAGCCGTTTAGTGGTCGTCGGGGCTGGGGAGGGGGCTGGGAAGTGACTAGTATGAGTGCTGATGGGTGTGGCTTCTTTGGGGGGTGCTGACTAGAATAAGCCCTCATAAAAGGCCAACTACTGTGCATTCCACTCATACAGGAACCCCAGAGTCATCAGATTCACAAAGACAGGAAGTGGACGGTGGGGAGGGAACTTGGGGAGCGATGTAACTGGGACGGGCTTCCGGCAGAGTGGGCGAGAGTGTCTCAGAACTGACTGTGGTGATGGAGGCACAGCGCTGTGAAACAGTCAGAACCAATGAATTATACACTCTAGGTACACCGTGTGGCATTTGAACTGTATCTGAATACAGCTATCACCCCAAGAAGCTGTTTAGAAAAGAAGTCAAAGTGCAGAGTGAAGTGTATTTCACTGGCACAGGGGAAGGAGGTGTGTGACCAGCACACTGATGCGTGGTCAAGCGCCTCACCAGGAGACAGAGAAGCTGGCGACAGACGTCCCTGGGGGCGGGGCCGGGCCTGCATTTTGTCCTGAACACGTGACATCTTTCCACAGGAAGGGAAAGAAAAATCACAAGCGAGTACTGAATTCTAAGTGGGAGGGCAGCACCCCCACACATGCAAGGGCCCTGTGGTGACAGAACAGGACACTTTCCGGGAAACAGCAAAGGGTGTGGTGTGGCGGGAGGGAGGGTGCGGCTAGGCGGCTGAGAACAGACGGAGTAAGGGGCCATCCCCGAGGGGCAGAGCCCTGACAGCAGCCTGCCCTGCCCTCCCTCCTCCACACCGGGTCTGCCCCGGCTCCTGTTGCCTGCTCTGCTCCTCGCCCTCCCCTGGTCTCCCTGCACAGAATGAGCCGCTTCCAGAGTGGTAAACAGGAAGCCTTGTAGAGGACGTGTGGTGGGGGAAGGACTGCAGGCTTTTAAGCTGCTAGCTGGACAATTTTCCAAAGTCCCGGTGTTCAAGAAAAACAGAAAGAAGGTTCCAGAACATTCGCCCCTCATGCTACAAACACGGCCGAACACCTGTCTGCACCCAGCACAGCCCTGCCGCCAAAGCCCAGGGCCCAAGGCTGGTGGACAACCACAACCATGCAGGGCTCCATGGGGCCGGGGGGAGGCAGGGCAGGGCAAGCTGGGTTGGGGGAATCAGGCACACTTCCTGCAGGAGAGAGCAGAGGTCTGCAGGTGTGCAAGGTGGAGGAAGATGAGGTGGGCAGGGTGGGTTGTTCTCAGTGGGTCCTCAGGTAGAAGGGTTTGGGCAGTGGGGACAAGGTCCACAGAGGACTGTCAGACCAGGAGGGAAGCCTGCCCAGTCACGGGTCCTCAGGCGGCCCCACTGCCCCCAGGCCTCCGAGTGCTGTGTGATCCTGGACTGAATCCTAGGGAGGGAACGAACCGTTCCAGCTCAGAACGACTCCAGACCAACAGCTGAGATGGTGACTCCCGCATCCATGTTCCATTCCCTACACTCGGCCCCACACTGAGCCAGGAGAATACCCTTGCTTGTAAGGACTCAGATGGTGCTCATTATTCACCAATTCCGCAGCTGCAACTCACCTTCTGGCTAAAATTTACTCGTGAGCCCACATCAACCCCCATGGGGCTTTCGCCTGCACTCACTGACACAGGCAGGCAGGGAAAACTTTGTGTCGCCCCCACATGTACTTAGCTGGGGTTCAGCCGGGCGACGCTCTGCCTTCTTGTCTCAGCTCTGGTAGTGTAAATATGTGTCCTGTTCACGGTCTAGGAAGTGCTACTTCTTTTGCATTTTTGTGCTTTCTCTTGGTGATTTTGCTGCTTGAAATGTCTCTTTAGCGCAGAACCGAAGCGCCGTCCAGGATTCCTAAGCTGTGTCTTACAGAGCAGACGCGTGTCACAGAAGCCTGGCTCAGGCGTGAGCGACAGGGCTGGGAGCACAGTGTTAATGAAGCAATGACGCATGCTAAGTGAGGTGTCTTTTAACAGAAACACACGACACGAGGTTACTTATTGATCGGCTGAGAACCGTGTGACCAGAGCCGTGCAGGAATCTAAGCCCTGCCTTTCCTCAGGGGCAGCGGTCCAGTGCCTGTAGCCACGTCACAGAACAGAACTGCGAGTGCACCAGCCAGCCGCACTCACACAGGGACGCGGGCGTCACGTCCGACTCTCCACGTCCAGCAGGGCAGCACGCCCACAGCGCAGCGAGGCGGCCGCGAGCGGCGGGGGCACCTCGGTGAAGGGTGTGTAGGTGTTCCCCTTCGCATTCTTTAACTCTTCCTGCAGGCTCGGAAGTTTTCTAAATAAAATACGTAAAAAAGAATAATACAGGCAAAGACAGGCAGGCACAGGCACAGAAGAGACGCCTGGAATGATGGTCGTTGCCTCTGCAGACCCAGAGCGGGAAGGACAGAAACACGCACGTCCCACTGCACGGGGGTCCGACTGCCGCTTTCACAGCACGCTTGTGACTGCGTGTAGTTTAAGACACGCCCACTGCATGAGACACAGGGAGACTGCGGGGCAGAAGAGGAAGTCCAGGAATAGACCAGCCGCTGCAGGAGTCTGGCGTATGGATCGAGGTGGCGTCTCAAAGCGGCGAGGGGAGCAGGCTCTCCAGAACGCTGGGCTCAGACAACGCCGGGCCACCTGGAAAAGCCGGAATCAACTAAACCCTCACATGCCTTATGGCAGAATAAATTCCAAACACAGTGTAATTTAAATGTTTAAAAAAGTGATATTATAGAGGTACTAGAAGAATTTAATTATAACCTCAGAACAGGGAAGACTTTTCCGTCTATAAGACCAAACTGGGAAACCACAGAAGGAAAGACTGATGAATTTGACCATGGAAAAACAAAACTACCTGCCTGGCATTAACAGGCATCGTCAGAGAAAGTGGAAAAAAACAACTTGCACTTGTACCGTAGATTAAAAGAAAAAAAACTCCCATAATATATAAAGAGTGCCTACCAAACAATAAGATGGGTAACTCGACTGAATATGAGAAAGATACAATTATACAGTTCCCAGAGGATGAACTGAGGGCGCTCAGAAGGGTGTGACTGGAGGCAGAAGCGGATGAGAGGTAAAGAGGGGTCTGTGAGTGCAGAACCGAGACGGCCAGGAACAGGACCCCAGAACTCGCCCGAGCAAGGACAACAAGAAGACAGCTTCCGCAGCAGCCCTGACTCCCTGGGGTGATGCTCCAACTCCCAGCTCTGACGAAATGACAGAATACTGCAGGGGTGTGCTGTCCCCGTCCCTGTGTGACCTGGGGGGGCAAGTGACTCCATCTCAGGCTTGTCTCTGCTCCTTTTGCTGGAATACATTTTTAATAAAACAAAGTTGACACAGAAAAAGGAAAAACTGTAGGAAGAGCTTTCACTCCTATTCACGAGACAATCCAAATCGCAACTATGCCGAGATGTCACTTTGCACTCACAAGCCCGGCGAAGGTCGGAGAAGAGGACCGCCACAGGTGCTCACCCACTGCCGGGGGGCTCGGGTCACTCTGTCCACCTCGGGGTCAGTCCCATTTTTACTTTCCGTATTGATGGTGCTCTGGCATCTCGGGGCCTGTGAACCTGGGGGACTGTCCCGTCCTGGCACTGGCCAACTCAGAGGTCACAATCAGCTCCCTGTGAGTGCATCTCCGATGTACAAACCAAGCAACCACACACACGCCCACCTCCTTATCTAACTCACACACAAGCCCCCACCCCCTGCCCCAGTCACCTGAGGGCCAAGCACTGGCCACCCTGTCAGGCAAAGCAAATGGCCAATTGTGAGCTTGCTCAGTGCACCTCCCCTGCCTTGTCCACTGCGTCCTAACAAACTCCCCCCTCTGCCTCCTGGTGCTCCCCCACGTGCCCTGCATGCCCACTCCCCCACTGTGAGTGACACCCCCTTCCCCAGCGGTAGTCATCTCCTGATCTGCGGGCCTCCCCACGCCTGACTGAGGTGCGTCCCAGGCGCGTCTGAATACAGGTGGCACCTTCCAAATGGCACAGGCATGGAGGGAGCCTTCACGCCGGCAGTTCTGCCTCCAGGAATTCAGCCAACAGAGACGACCCACTTTGCAGTATGATGAGAGCATGAGACTGACCACCACAAATGTCGCCGTCTATCCCGCAGCCTCAGGATGTATTATCCAAGTCGGGCTCCCCTGAGCCTGACCGGAGGCCCTATCAGTAACACCACTGACACCGCAGCCACGCCCTAGGGTTTGCATGTGCACCTCTGCCAGGTGACGGCGCCTTCAGGGTGACAGCAGCCCCGTCACCTGCGTCCCTGGGTGACTACAATGAGCTCACTTCCCTGCTGACCTGCCAGGGACACTGGGCACTAAGTGAGAACCGAGCCTTGGAGACAGTCCACTGAGTTGCAGGGATGTCTGTCACACAGTGGGTCCTGAGCCACCCTGAGAGAGGCCCAGGGCCCCCGACAGAGACGTGGCCCGGTCACACAGCCGAACGGCCTCGCACCAAGCCAGCAGGCCAAGGGGCCCTGGGGGCGGACCCCAGGCTGACCACGCTGCCCCACACGGCCACCCAGACGCCCTACCACATGGAGGCGTATAGCACTGCCCTGGGCTGCCCAGCCTAAGTCATGTGCCTTTGCTCCCCACTTCCTGAGCATCCGCCATAGGCTGGCCCCATCCTGAGCATTTCCTGGTCACCGATGCATCTGACCCTGCATCTGATCCTCGAGTGAACCAGAGAGGAAGGCACGTCTGTGATCCTGCTTTGCACATGGGGAAACTGAGGCACAGAACAGCTGAGCAACTCCCTCCCGTGGCTGCAGGGGCCCGTTTCTTGGCTCTCCTTCTGTGGCTCCCCTCTCCTCCACCTACTCCTGCCCCTCGGCCCCGCACCGGCTCACACACTACACCACCTCCCAAACACTTCACGCGCTTCCAGCTAAGGCAGCTCCCAGGAGGGGGCACGTAAGGACACCTGTGAGAAACATCACCCACAGAACATGACGAAGCCCAAACCCCTTCAACAGCGACCCCATGTCCCCCCCATCCAGGATAAAGACCACTACACGTATGCGTGATGCATGGGCAAGAGAAAGGGGACAACTGTGACAATGTTAGGGTTCCTTTCTTTGATCAAAGACAGAGGTCAGTTCCAAAAACATTTCCTTTCCACTGGTTCGAGCACCTGGGGCCACTTGGGTGGCCCCATTCCCTCAGGTGCAAGCCGATGGGCGGGAGGCGGCACAGAGCCATGCAGGGCTCCCCGGCTAATCCCCTTGGCCAGTAATCCCCTGCACAGGGCGGTCCCGAGGCTCAGGCTGTGAGACCAGCTGGCAGCAGAGGGAAAATCCCCAGCGGGGTCTCAACCTGCCTTGTCACATGCAGTGACATGCAACTTGGTCACAGTGGCAGGATTTAGGAACATAAGACCTGGGGGCCGAAGACTCCCCCCCCCCCCGGAGCCTGGCCTCCCCCTCTGTAAATACCCAGGTCGTGCAAGTGTCATTTAAAGAGTGCCACCGGAGCCTGTGGGCCTCATCTATTTCTCCCCTCCTAAATCCTTGGGACCCCACTGCCCTCATCTTCAGAGGAAACACCAAGGTGGAAAGTGGGAACCTCACATGCTCAGGGGAATGCTGTCCCAGGTCAAGGCAGCATCCCCCCAGGCCAAGCCCCAGGCTGCCCCGCCCAGTCCTCAGGGCTTCACGGGGTAGCATCCCTCACCACTCTGCCCACATCAGTGCAAGCTCAGACCCCAACCTGCTCCTTCCTGGGCCCTCTCTCCCCTTCCCCACCACCAACTCCAGGGCGCACAGACCAAAACTCTCCCAGGTTCCTCCTCTCCCTCACCTCCTTCCACCCCCATGCCCTACCCCTGGTCCAGACCAACCCCACCCCACCCCACAGCCCCTCTCCCATCAAGCAGCCAGAGCACACTCTGCGAACCTGACTCTGTGCCCCCTGCCCCGCTCCAACCCACCAGCACCACTGACTGAACTCAGAACAAAACTGAGGCAGAGCCAGGCCTCCAGGGCCCCGTGTCACTGGCCCTGCCCATCTTGGCCTCTGCCCCACACTGACTTAGCTTCTGTCGCTCAAAGAAATCACACTCATTCTGGCCTCAGAGCCTTTGCATGTTCCCTCAGCCTGAAAGCTCCACCCTCGGCTGCTGTTTCTCACTCCAGTCGCCTCCTCCCCTGCCCACCTACAGCAGGCCCTGGGCATCAGCACAGCCACAGGCCTCACTCCCTTCTGCACACCTGCCTCTGTCCAGCACAGTTTTACTCAGGAGTCAGCAAACCTTTTCCATAAAGGACCAGAGAGTGAACATTTTCCACACCATGGCTCTAAGGCCTGTCTTGAGACTCAGCTCTGCCGCTGCAGTGTGACAGCAGCATGGACAATGTGTGAGCGAATGGGCGTGGCCATGTGCCAATAAAACTTCAGTGCCACAGACCAGCAGTGGACAGGATTGTCCAGGGGGCCACAGACTGCAGCCCCTGGTCTTATCTGTGTGCCCCACCCCAGCCCCACCAATCTGAGAGGCCAGAGGGCAGTGAGGGAATCCCCTGGCCAGGGATGTGACTGCCCTAGGCACCCAGAAGCCCCCATGGCCCACAGCAGGCACTTGATGAATGTCCGGTACACACTGGTGAAGGATCACGAGGCAGCTGCACATGCTCATGTGCCCTGGGCCTCATGTGCCCTGGGCCCCACGGCACACCCCAGCTTGTGCCAGGCTCCGCAAGAAGCAGTTAATGGCATGCAGCCCCTCTGCCTTGCATGTGGACCCAGGGAGGGAAAGCCCCAGCACTCACGTGGAGTTGGCTACACGCCAGGAACCCTTCCAAGGACTCTTGCTCGGTCTAGCCCCACGAGGAAGGCACGATCACCAAGTCCACTTCACAGACGGAGGCACTGAGGCGGAGTGTCCCCGGTTGGTAAAGATGGTCCAGCCCCCAAGGCCTCTCCACAGGGCAGACCAGTGCTGCTAGTCCAAGTGCCTTAGGTCACATTCCTAGAAAGTGGCCAGGGTGAAACTCACACTGGGAGCTTCCTGTCCCCTAAGGCCACAACTCACTGTCAATGAGGGGATGAAGGGTGTTGCAATCCCTGGCTACCATTCGCCCACAGCTACAGAGGCGGCGTCTAGCGGTGTTGTCCGCCCCACCGCAGGCATGCTAGTCCTCACTGTTCTTCAAGTACACCAGGCCTTTGCTTGGACTGTGCTGTCATCCTACCCCTCTCCCAGGCCTCCCTCAAATATCCTCATGCAGGAGGAGGTATTTCAGCAAAAACTTGAAAGAGCTAAGGAAGCAAATGACACAGATATGAAGGATGAGTGTTCCAGGCAGTAGGCACAGCTCATGCAAAGGCCCTGGGGCAGGACTCTGGTGTGTTGGAGAAACTGTGAGCCCTGTGTGGCTGGAGCAGAGTAAGTGAGGGGGAGAGAGGGAGGAGGTGAGGGTGGGAAGGGGATGGCAGCATGTCATGCAGGGCCATCTGAACCACGGGCAGCTTGAGCTTTTACCCAGAGGAAGCTGGGAGTTCTGGAGGTTGTGGGCAGAGAAGGAATGCGACCTGAGTCACTTTTAATGGGAGCCTTCTGACGTGAGCTGCCAGGAGCATGTGAAGCGACCGGGACCAGGCCAGCAATGGATGATGGGGCTGGACCAGGTGGAAGCAGAGGAAGGGAGAAGTGGGTAGATTCCGGGTCCATTTTGAAGGCAAAGCAGACATAACCGGCTACCAGATTAGATGTAGGAGGGTTTGGGAGGCCTGGGAAGAAGCTGACTCTTCCAAGATACCACGGGAACAGAAGGACAGGAGGGAAATGGCTCTCAAACAGCAGACCACAGCTCAGCCCCAAAGCCCACAGTTGGCCCCATGAATGTGTCCAAGCCCCCAGGAACGAGGCGCCCACACAACCCTCAAAAGCCAATGAAGAATCTTGTCACGCCTTCTCTGGACCAGGGCTCGGGAGCCCAGGCGTTTAAAGTAACCAGATTCTAAACACCAATGAGATATTCGTTTCACCTCCCATCAGATTGGCCAAAACGACCGAGCTGATAACACCTGGAGCTTGGCAATGCAGTGAGAAGACAGACAGTCTCTCTTGGCCCCTGCCGCACCTGCCTGGGAGCCGTCGGGCGTCTGAGAGTCATTTTTCAACCTGCTGGCCCCTGACCCAGCTGCTCCAAGGTGGGACTCCAACTTGCAGCGACTGAGGCACCCGCATTCAAAGACAAGTCATTTGTGGCCTGTGACAGCAGAAGGCAACTCCAGAAACAGCCTGAATGCCCCTCAGCAGGAGGCTGGTGAAACAGCGAGGGCTGGTGCCTAGGGCAGCTGTTGCTGACGCTCAGCAAGCACTCTCACCCCATGCCACAGACGGGGACACTGAGGGCTCAGAGAGGTCCAGGCTCTTCAGGGGAACCCAGGTAGTGCGACTCTGGGGTTCCCACCCTCTGAGCCACAATGCAGTATTCTCTCTCTCTGAAAAACTAATTGATACCAGCATGGGGGAAAAAAATCCAGACTATTATCGATTAAAAGCAAGCAAGTTGGAAAATAACAGATACAGTACAGTGGCTCTCCCCCAGGGTGACTATCTCCAGGGGACACTGAGCCATATCTGGGACGCTACATTTGTCACAGCTGGGTGAAGAAACTCCTGGCATCGAGTGGGTCGGGACCAGGGATGCCGCTCAACACCCTCCAGCACCCAGTGCAGCTCCTTAAAACAAAAACTTTTCTGGCCGAAAACGTCAATAGCACTGAGAGGAGAGACCTGGGTGCAGCGTGAGCCATCCCGGCGAAGGACGTGTAGACCCATTTATGTGTCCATGCATTCATACCGCAGTAGGGAGAGCATGGACAGCTATTACCAAACCGTCACAGAACTTATGTCAAGAGAAGTGGGTTTGAAAGGGGAGAGGCAGCTCTTTAAGGAGAGTAAAATAAGTGATTTGCTGGGGAAGGCAGATTTCTGTGGATTTCAGTGACAGGCAGGGAGGGCCAGCCAATATCTTCCAGACCCCATGCTGCTCAGACCCAGCGAGAGCCAGGGGCTGGGACTCTATCTGTCCCCAGTCAGCTCACCCGGCCCTGGACAAATGTTTGCTCTGCAGCCTTCCAGTGGTCACTTAGTCTGCAGCTATTCTGCCTCTACCCAGCCAGGCCAGAGGGCCGATGATGGAGGTTAGCGGGCTGAGGAAGAACCTGGCTGGGGCCCTCAACCACGCGAGGAGCTAGTCTGGCAAAGGCACCAGCTGAAAGAAGGCGAGGCGACTGGATGGTCAGAAGGAAACAGGTCATCTGCCAGACGGTTCCAAGTGGCAGTGGGAAAGGAAGCAGTGGGAGTCTTCCGAAGCACAGGATCATATCCTCCCTCTCTCCCCACTTCTCCGGACTCCAGGCAGCAGAGCATCTCCCCGGCTGCCAAGAAAGCTCCGGGAGGCCTGGGGGAGAAGGGGGATGGATGCCCACGTGGGTGTCTACAGGACTCCACCCACGAGGGCTGCCTGGGAGGAGCGCAGGGTTCTTGAGATCACGAAACTTCCTATTTGGAGAGCTTGTGACCTCAACTGAGAAGGAACCGCAGCGGCTCTGCACTCCACCCCAGGGAAAGGCACGCCTGGAGCTGGTGGGTCTAGGTGAGGCTGGCTTGCTCCACACACCTGCTCTGTTGGAGGACAAAAAGGCAGGCCAAGAAGAGGGGCACCAAGAAGCAATGGCCCTACATGGCTCCAGCAGACCCCCGTGTCCAGGGAGGATTGGAAGGGCCCACTCTTCCCAGGTCTGCTTAAAAAGCCCCCACGGAAGGTGCCTTGAGATGTCATGCCCTTAGCCCCCTCCCGAGAGAGGAAGGTAAACTAAAGCTCAGACAGGGAAGAAAAGGACAGCGCCCCAGAAACTGGGTCTAGTGACTTCCACAAAGAGAGATGAGATAGTCAGGAGGCTGACCCGGATGGCCACAAAGACCCTCCCTCCTCCACCCCACTTGCCCCTGGCCTTCCCAGCCAATAAGATGTGCCCATAGGGGTGACCATTTGTGAAGGGAAGGGGTGAGGCCAAGAAGCTAATACGAGCAAGGTGTGTGGCCCAGAGAATGTGTCCAGGCAAGAGGGCACATTTGAAACAGTGTCACCCCCTATCATGCCCCACCTTGAAGACGCGGCCCCCTCAATGGAACAGGAGTACTTCACCATTCCACACTCTCAGAGCAACCCAGCCACACCAAGGCTGAAGAGACGTCGTCCCCGAACGCCCTCAGCAGGAGGCGGAACACTCACCCACCACGCGTCCTAAGTGGGGGGGGAGGGGTCTTCCCCACACGCTTTCAAAGCAGGATGCTCCACCCACAGCCTCTCAGAATGGGGCCCTGCACCCACTCCCACCCCCAGCCCGGCACCCCCCACCAAGGGATCCCCAAAATAGGCGGTGCCACTCCAAGCCCCCAGGTGGAGCGTTCCAGCCTCCCTCCCGCCCCGGGCGGCGAGCCCCAACCCGGGCGTAGGGTGTTCCATCCCCCCGCGAGCACCCCTGAGTGGAACGTTCCGGTGTCCCTGCAGCGGGTCTCGACTACCCCCCGGCACTTGGACGGGACCACTGGGCCCCAGCAGGGGGGGCAGGCGGGTCCATTCCCTGAGAACGAAGGGACGCGAGGTCCGGAACCGTTACCTGACGCCGCGCTGCTCTCCGCAGCCCAGGTCACCTCGGAGGTCACGGTCCCCTCCTCGGCGCTCTCCGCCTCGTCCGGCACTTCCAGCTCCATAGCCGCGCGCGCGGACCGACTAGCGAGCGGGCGGCCGGAGGTTACGACCCAAGCAGCGGCCGCCGCCGCTGAACAACAACCGCCGCCGGCTGCAAGGCGGAGGGAAGGAGCCGAGCCCAGGGACCAGGGGGAGGGCCGGAGACGCGGCCAGTCGCTGCGCCACGGCGCACCGCGCCTGCAGCCTATTGGAGCTCGGGGGCGGGGCCTAAGTGCGCCCGCGGGAGTGCCTCGAGCGCCCCCACGCGCCTATGCTGTGGAAGGGCAGCGCCATTCCAGTCAACATTGCAATAGTACTATTATACATGAAATAGAAATACAACTAATACATTACTTGTCACTACATTATAAGCAACACAAACTACTGTTAAATGTTTTGTTACAAACAGAATTGTAATATAATAAAGTTTAATTTTCATTATGTATAATATATAAATTACATGTAATATTATTGATAAAGACATTATTAAATAAAATGAATATATTATTATATAAGTAATACTGATATTTAGTCCTGGCTGGTGTGGCTCAGTGAATTGAGCGCCGGCCTGCAAACCAAAGGGTCACTGGTTCGATTCCCAGTCAGGGCACATGCCTGGGTTTTGGGCCAGGCCCCCAGTAGGGAGGCATGTGAAAGGCAACCACACATTGATGTTTCTCTCCCTTTTTCTCCCACCTTTCCCCTCTGTCTAAAACTAAATGAATGAAATCTTTAAAAAATATATAATATACTAATATTATATATAATGTTATTTCTAATGTAATGATAAATATACATAATAATATTACTAAATGCTAGTCTCAGAGCTAAAGCCTTTGCATGGGATATCTCCATAAGGTAGGGATCTGTTTTCTTACAACTAATATATTCCCAGTACCTAACACAGAACCTTACACCTAAAAACAATAAATATTTGATAATATTAATCAAGCAGATGAAAACTATTATCATCCCCAACAAGAGCTCAGAGAATCATGCAAAGAACCATGCTGTGAATTAGTGTTATTTAATTATGAAGAATAATTGTGTGACTATTGTTATTAAAGTCTACTGGTGAATTTATTAACAGCATGACTGGGCGGCTATTAATTGTGAGGTCATGATTTGGGAAGTAATAAATGCTGCTAATTGTAGTTTTACTCATAACTAACGATCTCCTCTGTGGGGGTGCTGGGCACCCCCATAGTGAGGGACAGAGCTGGGATGTTTTCACGCAGGCCCATCTGGTTCCGGAGACATTGCTCCTCATCATTGTCTATGATGCCGAGGAGGCGTCACCCGGGAGTTTGGTGCAGAGGCAGAATCTCATGTCCCACTCCAGGCCTCCTGCATCAGAAACTCTGAGTGGGGCCCATCATCTGGGCCTCAGTGAGGCCCCTAAGACAATCTGAATGCCTGAGAGAATTGGAGAAGCACCAGTTCACACAACCAGAGAAGGACTGGGGTTTGGGTCAGTGATAAGGGTCATGAAAATGAAAGAATTTTTTAAAAAATCAATTTCAGCATTGATTCTAAACCTCTCCTGGCGGGAAGTCAATATAAAACTGAAAAATCAAGAAGTGGCAGCACAGGCGTTACTTGGAGACAAGGACGTGAGTGTCAACCTGATTTAGCTTAAAAGAAGTTAAGGGGACAGAGCTTTCCGGGAGCGAGAAATTGGGAGGTGACAATGCCACTCGGCTAATTTTAACAAACCTGAATTAGAACTCGACTTTTTAAAGTTCATGTGTGCATAAATTTTAATTTAAAACAATGAAAATGTAAAAAGGCAAAACCAAACCAGTGCCAGAGTAGGGGATGGGAGCGTATAGGCAGAGAATGGGGAGGAAGGGATGGGGCCTGAGTGGAGTCCCCGCTTCTGGATCTCTTGATTCATCCTCCCACGGCTCCTTTGTTCCCGTTTTACAGGGTGGAAAACTGAGGCTGCCAGGCTGGAGCCGGTTGCCTGGTTTCTGGCGCCCTCTGGTGGGTATAGAGGCTATTACCATCAGCAATAGGTACCAGGTACAAGGGACCCAAGTGTCTTCCATCCCCCTTCCTTTCATTCCTTTCATTCATTCATTCGTTCATTCACTCATGCCACAAATATTTATTGAGGACCTACTGTGTACCAGACACTGTTCTAGGTCATGGGGATACAAGAATGAGCAAGACAAAATCCCTGACCTCAATAAGGTGACATTCTAGAAGAGACAGATAAAGGAGCACAACACAGCAGGTAATTTCAGCTGCTAATAAACACTTTGAAAATAACACAGATGTGTTCAAAAAAGACCGGCTCAATGCCTACATGCATTAAGCACCTATTCCAGCACTGCCCAAGAGCACTACAAGGCAAGGTGATTTAAATTTAAAATCCAAAACGTTATTTAAAATTTTCCAGTAATCACAATTTAAAAAGCAAAACAGAAACAGGTGAGATTACTTTAACGATGTACTTCATGTAACCCAACAATTCCAAAATATTATCATTTCAACCTAGAGTGGAGATTCAAAATAACAAGCTATCTTTTGGGGGTGCTGCATTTTGTAACCCCAGCATGTATTTTACACTTAACCACGTCTCATTCGTTAGGACCAGCCACCCGAGGGTAGCAGCTGGAAGGTGCAGACCTACTGTGTGCCCTGTCCTGTTCTAAGCACTTTATGGACATTCACTCATCTACTCAACCCTTCAAACCCACCCCCAACCTAGGACATAGACGCCAGTGTTTTCCCCATTTTTTAGGTGAGGAAACAGAGGACACCCAAAGCTACCCAGCTGGGAGATGATTGAAGATCCTCCACATAGGAATCTGGCTGCTCACTCTGTAGCACAGAAACAGAATTTGCTCTGAGATCTGCAGTGAGAAGAAGCCAGCCCTGCCACAATTTACCTGATGGCATGCCTAGTGGAAGGCACAGCAAAAGGCTTGGCAGTTCTGGCTGTCAAACGAGCATCAGGGAGAGGGGGCTAGCTAGGAGGAGCTTCATTTATTTATTCCCTAATTTACTCAACAAACCTTTCTGGAGGACCTGCTTCCGTGTGCTGGTCCCATTGTGGATGTCAAGGTCCCGGGGTGAATGGCACACGCAGGGCAGGACCCAGCGTCCCTGGCCTCTGGGTGAGCAGGGGTTAAGGCCAGCTACTGCCACGTGAGAGCACCTTACGACAGAGCCACACACCCAGCCAGCCTCCCTGCCTCTCACACTGCCAGTTTGCCTCTGCTTGTTGCGTGTTGCATGTTGCCGCGCTGGTTCCACCTGGCACAGGACCGGCTAGCCTGTTGCTACCACCAGGGAGGAAAAGTTGAGCAAACAGGTGGGGAGGCCAGAGCTCAAACCTCAGGTTCCCTCCCCTCCCCCATGCCAGGCGAGCACCCAGGCCTTGGCTCCTGCTGCCTGCCCAGAGGCAACTCAGCCTCCTGTACAGGTAAGTTCCTGCTCTGCCCACCCGCCCAAGGCCCTTGCTGGGACCAGAGTCCCCGCTGTGGGAACCCAGGATCCCAGATCACCTCCCCCCAGCTCCCCGGAAAGCAGGAAACTGACCCTCCTGTGTGGGCATTTGACATAGTTTCTAAAGGATTATCTTCCTGGCAGTTACAGACTTTGGCAACCAGCCCAGGACGCCAGAGCCAGGACCTAAAAGGGTCATTGTTGGCCCAGGTGGTGCCAGGGGGCTGAAGGGGCACAGGCTGGCCTCTTTAATCCTCCAAACTAAGGACGAGAAGTCGGGCAGGGAGGTGGCAGGTGGGCAACCTGGCATTTGGTCAATGTGGGGGCTCCCTGGAACTTCTAAAGAGGCCCCGAGTCTTCTGACAACCGAATGGGCTTCCCACCACCGCCCGAACCTGCAGGAGCTGGTGGGAAGCAGGTCAGGGAAGTGGGTCCTGGGGTCGGCCACCTTACCTTGTTTCCCTCGATTCCTTCTCTGGGTAAAATCTCTGGGTGGTGAAGTGCAGGAGGGGGTGGGGGCCAGGGCCGGGATGAGCTGAAGGTTGTCTTGACAGTCCCCGGAGCGGTCTGTGGGCAAGGAGCCAGGATGGTCTCTGGTCGTAGGGAGCCTAGAACTGGAGAGGAGAGGGGTCAGTGGCAAGACGTTTTTCTGGGTCATCTGCTCCCAGAAGCATGGGACAAAAGGAGCTTCCTGGGAGCCAGTGTCTGATTGCACCTCAAGTCTCTTTGTCCGGGACCAAGTGCGTCCCTGGAGGCTGGGGCTGGGAAGGCATGGGCACCCGAGGCAAGGGGCTCTGGGCAGGCCTGGCATTTGGGATCACCCAGGGCACCGTGGTCATGGAGCTTCCAGGGAGGAGAGAGGCTTGCGATTTGGAGGGTTGGAGGGTTGGAGGGAACACGTCTCGACTGAGACAGCCTCCAGCCACTTCTCCTGTTTGGACCTCAGTTTTCCACTCTGTAAAGTGAGTGTAAGACCCCCACCATGTAGCAGGGCTGCTAAGAACAGTATATGACAGGGCTGGTAATAGATGCTCAGTCTGTGGAGGTCACGGGGAAAGGTGTCCCACTCAAAATTAGACCTCAAAATGTGGAGTCAGCTGCTTTCCTGTTTTACAGAGGTCAAACCCTGGTTCAGAGAGGGGCAGCCACTTGCCCGGGGCTGCACAGTAAAGTAAGGCCATCGGGCAGGTAGACATCAAATGTAGGGAGCAGGGAGGTCTGGGGGCTGCCATGCCCCCAGACCAAAGTCCCAGGCTCAGCATCTTGTAAAAGTCCTGCCTCCCTGGTTCAATGCTCCATGAGGCCCTCCGAGTTCTGGGGAAAGTTCACAGGGAGAGTGTGGGCTCCTGTTCTTCCTTCTCGGCCTGGCCCGATGCCAGGGGAGCGGTGTTTGCTCAGGGTGGAGCCTGACACCCTTTGGAATGGGCTGAGATTGGTGGGAGATGTGCCTGGGAGGAGGAACTGCCCAGGGCCTGAACCTGCGTTTATGGAGCACCTACTGTGTGCCAGGTGCTGTTCTGGGCTTTGGGGATTCAGCAAAGGTCCCTGACCTCGTGGTGGAGGAACAGAGAAGAATCAAGAGACATAATAAGGAAGCAAACTACATCCTAAAGTGTATCCTGGGTCAGAGGGCGGTCACTCTCAGAGGAAAAAAGAAGTAAAGGACGTACAAGTAATAGGGATGAGACAGGCGGGAAGGTATTTTACAATTTTTTTTAATTCTCACCTGAGGATACGTTCATTGATTTTCAGAGAGAGAAGAAAGGCAGGGGTTGGGGGAGAGGGAAAGAGAGAGAGGGAGAGAGAGGGAGAGAGAGGGAGAGAGGGAAACGCTGTCGCCGTGGCGCCTCCTGCATGTGCTCCGACTAGGATCCAAACCCCAACACTTCGGTGCTCGGGATGAAGCTCTAACCTACTAAGCCGGCCAGGGTGTATTTTATAATCTTAAAAATTAGGGAAAATTCATTAGAGTAGACTCAAAAGAAGCACTTGGGGCTTTCCAAGCAGAGGTAGCATCCTGTGTAAAGGCCGCCAGGGCAGGACCTTGCCTGGAACAGCGAGGAGGAGGCACAGTGGCTGGAGCAGAGTGAGTGACCCCAGGAGGAAATGAGGGCAGACGGGGCCTGTGGGCCTTGGGGAGGACCTGGGCTTTTACCCCAAGAGGAGGTGGGAGCCCTGGAGGGCTGAGATCAGAGGAGGGACTGGGCTTGACTCAGGAGTTCACAGGTGTCCTCTGGTGGCCTAGGGAGGACAGACCATGGAAGCAGAGGACAGAGCACAGGACCAGGGCTGAGTTGCCTGGGAGGGTCCAGGTGGGCAATGATGAGACCAGACCAGGCGGAGGCAGAGGAGAGGGGAGATGTGGGCGGATTCCGGAAAGGTTTGGGTAGGACCGCAGCCTTTGCTGATGTATAAGAAATAGACTGGGGTCTCAGGTGATTAGTAGGAAAAGTGGGAGGAATGTTCTGGGGCTTGAAGATTTTAATGGGTGAGCAGAACAAGCAGCTGGGAGGTATGTAGGAATCTGAGAGGGGAGCCTTGGAGGCCAGTACCGAGCCTGTTGGTATTATGGTGTTAAAGGGTTTTTTTCAAAAAGTTAAAACATGACTCTCTCACTAATATAAAACAAAGAGGTGGCCCTGGACAGATAGCTTGTTTGGTTAGAATGCCGTCTGATATTTGGTTAGAATGCCATCTGATATGCCAAGGTTGCGAGTTCGATCCCCAGTCAGGGCACATACAAGAATCAACCAGTGAATGCCTCAATAAGCAGAACAACACATCAGTGTTTCTCTGTCTCAAACCCTCTTTCTCTCCCTCCCCAGCCTCAAAAATCAATTTAAAAAAACAAGGTGCTTAATTAACTCATTAATTAATGAGGGAACCAGTAAACTTTTACAGCCTGTTCAAGGAAAAGTGTCAAGAATCCTGAAATGAACTTACAAATAAATTCAAAACTGGTCAGTAGTCAGGGCAATCGTCTGCGGTCTCCACAGGACAATGTTAACTTGCATTTCCATGGACAAGAACTGGTCTGCGATACCACTGGTGTCCTACCATTTACAGGGCTGTGGAACAGTTCGTAGTGATAAAAAGCACAGATGACGTGGGAGGGTAGCCGGAGTCTGCATCAATCAATTTCTCAATGAACATGCTTTGAACAGATGCCGGGGAGCCATGGAATGTTCTTGAGCTGAAGCCGCAGCTCATTCACTGCACACTCGTTGGTGGGACTGTTTGTTGGATGTCTGCTCTCCCTGCTGGTCTGTGAGCTCCACGGCTGCAGTATCCCTAGTGCCTAGAACAGCGCCGGGTGTGGAACGGACACTCAATAAATGAGTATCACGGGCAGCCACCTAATATTCTGGACAGTGTAGACAGGCCAGTGCTGTGTACTCCAAGAAGACAGCTTCCCAGGGTGTCAGGTTCAGCCACAGAGCAGATAAAGACTGTCACCGTGGGGGCCACGGAGACCTTTAATGGGAGAGGTCAGAGGGGGGCTGGCCGGGGTAGCAGTGCAGGGGCCAGACTGAAAACAGGGACTGTAACAGAGGCGTCAAGGGTCAGGGTCCTTCCCCTGGCGACTGCACAGGACAGTTCTTGCTATAGACAGTTTCAGGGGCTCTCCCTCCAGCCCTGGGGACACCGTAATTCGCCTTTGTATTTTCCCACTGGGGCTGTGTCCTTCCTCCTGGTCTGCAGTGGAGAAGGAGGCACAAGGAATGCCCAGGCAAACCTTTCCGTGTGCCTGCTACATGCCAGACTCACGAACATTTGAACCTTCCTAAGGACGACACTCAAAGTCGGAACCAGGTTCCCATTATACCGATGGGGAAACTGAGGCAGGAATCAGAAGGGCTGGAATTCATGCCAAGCTTAGCAGCCCCCTCTCCTCAGAGCTTCCTTCTAGAGCTTGCACATCCTCCTTGAGCTGCGTCTCGCTGTGCACCGTATTTCAAGCTTCCAGAAAGGTCTACAGGCCCTCCTCACTTCCCCTTTCCTCCTGCATCAGAGTGCTGTCACTAAGGGGAGTGCCCCCCCCGTGTTGCCCACCCCTAGGACATTGCTCAGTCCTCCCGTGCTGCCATGGGGAAGTCAGCCACACCCAGAATCTGCCCTTCCTGAGCCCCAGCGGCCTCCTCCTTGTCCATGCTCCCCTCAGACCCATGACCCAGTCCAAGAGTGAGGGGAACATCCCAGCAACCCCGCAAGGGTGTTCCTCGGAATCTCCGACCACTCTCCCTCAGACGGCGAAGGTTGTGAGACGGGGGGTTGGAGCTGGAGGACTCTGCTGGCCAAACGCAGTGGGGCACCCTGGCGGGGGTCTGGGGCAGCAAACGGACATTAGTAGAATCTGGTTACAATCTGTAGGTTACTTAATGGTAACGTAGCAATGCTGTTTTCTTAATTTTCACAAGTATACCAACCTCACGAACAATGTCAGTGTTGGAGGAAACCGAGTGAGGAGCATATAGGGACTCTCCAAATTATACCTACAACCTTTCTGTAAATTTAAAATGGTTCCAAAACAAAATATTTATTTAAAAAAAAAAAGAAAGAAAGAGGTGACATCTTACTGACCCTCCAGGTTTGGCCTCCTTGGTCCCCCAGCTTCCTCTTCCCCTAACTACAGTCTGCTTTCCCTCCAAGAAGCCACCAGAGGGCGCCTACGAGCACCTGAGTCAGGTCCCACCCTGGCCCCCGACGATATATCTTACCGGCAGCAGCAACCAGACAGTGCCTGTGAGCACCAGAGTCCGGTCCCTCCTCTGTCCACAGCCCTCCAGGGCTCCTACCTCCCATGCAGGGCCCACAAGGCCCTGCATGACCTACCCCAGCCCCTCCCTGCGCACACCTCCTCCTCTCCCCTTCACTGACTCTGCTCCAGCCACACAAGCCTTCTCTCTGTACCTCCAACATGTCAGGCATGGTTCTGCCTAGGACCTTTGCGTGTGCCGTTCATTTTATCTACATCACCTTCCCCCAAATCTCCTCATGGCTCCTCCCTCACCTCCTTCAGGTCTGACTGTTTCTCTGCCCAGGTTGTTCTCACCTAGGTTCCTCCAACTAAACTCAGTCCTCATCCCAAAGGCCACCTCCTCAGAGAAGCCTCCCGGCGCCACTAGCCCAGGTCATGTCTCCCTGCCAATGCTCTCAGAAGTCTACATTGTACTTTTTACTCAGGCTTTGTAATGATTCCATTGTTGTCTACTTCCCCTGAGGATCCTGGGCTTCCTTTAGAGCAGGGACGGGGTTTGGGTGTATACACAGTCTCGTGTGCATACAGTGGGCACTCGAATGCTGATGATTGAGCCACAGCCCAGGCAGGCTGCAGAGCTGCTTCAGGACATTCTTGGGTTCTGGTCTGACCTGTTAGGCCACAGATGACCTCAGCCTCCTGTAGCACAGCAAAGCAGCCTCCACCAGGAGGAGTCCCAAGCTTGGGAGTAAAGACCTCCAGCTCCTACGCCTCCTGGCAGCTGACATTCTGGAGAACCTCAGCCCAGCCTCTGCCCTCTCTGGGACTCAGTTTCTCCACAGATGCTCAGAAGGAGCCAAACAGTTTCATCCTGCTGGTACTTCCAGGACCTCGCCTGTCCCTGCATCCTTCCCCCACTCCTCACGCCACACCTGCACTGCCCTTTCCTGGTTGAAGTTAGCACTACGGCTTCAGGCGGGAAGTCAGTCCTCGTCCCTTCTTCGTGCACTCGGTGTATAGTAGGGGCTTGAAACATTTTTGTTGAGCGAATGACTGAATGGATGGAAAAATGAAGACCTGGGTGAAACAGATTGATGAAAAATGGGAATGGGGGCCTCAATGCCAATGCCCTTCTCCAAAACCTGGGATTTGAGCTCAGGGTCATCTGATGGGTACTAGGGAGCCATCGAGTGCTCTTGAGCAGGACACAAAAATGTGAGATCAGAGTGGTGGGTGGCTGGAGGAAGATCATGTGTCCTGAGCTTGTCCTCTCTTCAAGAGGGGTTTAGAGTGGGGTTTCTCTACTCCAGTGCTATTGACATTTGGGTTCAGTTCATTCTCTGTAGGGGCCATCCTTAGAACTGTGGAGTGTGGAGCAGCATCTCTGGCCTCCACCCAGTTGATTTCAGGAACACTCCCAATTGTGACAACCACAGATATCCCCAGAGATTGTCCAGTGAACCCTGGAGGCAGAATCACCCTACAGTGAGAAGCACTGATAGTGAGGGGTGTGGGGTCAGACAGCCAAATCCAGCTTTTGCTGGTCAGGCTGCCACTTGACCCATCTGGCCTCATTTTTCTCAGCTGCAAAATGGGCACATGAATATCATGCATAGCAGGGGCTGGAGTAGAGCAAATACTCAATAAATATGAGCCAACAGTCTCATTTCTATGAATTCAATCCATTCATTCTGTGGATAATGGCACCGAGACCGGTGGCACCGAGTGCAGGAATTCAGGATGTTCCCCCACAGCTTCAGTCCCCTCCAGGCCATTTCTCCAATATGCCAAACTTGTGTCCCAATCAGTAAGCCCTCCCCAAGTAATTGCAGTCACAAACCCTTATGTGCCTGTGCCCATGGCACATACACATAATACACGGCCATCTTAAAAATGTTTGACTTTGTTCTACCTAAAATCGTTTTCTGTTTCTCTGCCCTGTGTGCTAGTCTCTGAAAGTAACATTGAAAAAGGCTGGGCTTTCCTCTCCAGCCCTGAGATATCAAGTAGGTCTTCAGAAGGGACTGCTGCAAAGGTTTATTGCTTTGGTGGCATATGTGACCCTTGAGCGGCCGATTCTGGCTGACTGGGGTCTCCAGGGGGGAGAACTGAAGTTGGGAGGTGTGAGAAGTCAGGTTTGGAAGCCTCAAAGATTTTAATTATACTGTCTGTCTTTTTCACTTGACAAACTCTTATTCAACATTCAAAACCCCAGCAGCAATGCCCCTCTTCCAGGAAATCTTCCTTGATCTCCCAATTTCTTCTCTGCCTTCCCCTTCCCACAGCCTAGCGTTTCTTTCTGCACAGTCTTGACTGGATGAGGCTGGGAGGGGGCCCTTATACCTAGATCTGCCCTTTCAGCCTTGGGGTGAGGTGGTGTTCAGGATGAGCTGAGCTTCAGGGCCTCAGGAAGGTTTTTTTTCTTCTTTTTCTTTTTTCAGCAGAAAGGAATGTGGGTGGAGCCACTGCCAGCTCCACCCTTCCAGGTGACTTCGTCTCTTACCCCTGGGTAGAGGGTTTCGTGCCTTGGGGAGGTCCTTCCCAGACCTCACCTTAGGGACCTGGGCCTCTGAGGGTGAGGCACGTCTAGGAGAGAAGGAGGAAGTCCGACCTTTACTCCCAGGAACCTGAGGAATTTCCTCCCGCCCCGCCCTTTTCTGCTGGGGGCCCGGCCCAGCATTGGGTGTGAAGACAGAGCCAGGCCCCAGTGGGGGCAGCTGTGCATCTTCAGAAAGTCCATGCTGATGCCTTCTCTGGGCCTCAGTTTCCCCTTTGTGAAATGTAGTAAGCCTCCCGGAGATGGGGAGACTCGAGAAAGAACAGACCTATGCTCCGGGGGTCTCTAGTTTTCAACTAACTTCGGATCTATTAGGCCTCCCAACTGAACCTCAATAAGTGTCCCTTTCTCTGATAGAAAACCAACGGAATCGCAGCACCATTCCGAACGCGGTCATTATTCTTGCCGGGTCTTCCCTACAGCCTTGCCAGGCCAGTCTCCGGCAACGACCGCCGGCTAGTGCTCGGCTGGATGGAAAACCCGTTCCGGTATTCTCACACAGGGCCTGGATTCTGTGATACAGCGGCAGGACTGGGAGCGGGGGAGGGGGTCGGGAAGAAGGCGGCCTCGGAGGCGTCCAGGAGGCGTGTCGGGGCGGGGGCGGGGCAGGTAGGGGACGCGGAGCAGGAAGGCCGGCAGGTGCAGCCGGGAGCGCCGGAGCGAGCCGGAGGAGGGAGAGTGCCGCACACCCACTCCACTGTGACCCTCCCAACCTCCTCCCTCACCCCAGGGTGGGGACCGATTGATGTTTCTCAGCTCCCCTAGGACAGGGGCGCGGGAGAGCCCCGGAGTGGACCATGGCGGTGAGATTCCAGGCGAGTAGCCCGTCGAGAGCCGGAGGGGGAGGGAATCGAGTTGAGGTGGGGCTGGGACTTGGACCCAAGACCCCTGATAACCCTCTGCCTGTGTAACAAATGGGGAAACTGAGGCCCAGAGGCATACTTTGGCTAGCCCTAGGCTGCACAGCGAGGTGCGTCTGCGCCCCTCGACCCCAAAAGCCGCCTTCATTACCCGGTAGACCTGGATTCAAATTACGACTTTTCTGTGTAACTTTGGGCCAGCGAGCGAACTGCTCTCCGTACCTCATCTATGGAAGATGTGGCCGTCATTTTAAAGAAAGGTGGAGAGGATTCTAAGAGGAAAGTGTTTTTAGCTCCTGGCATGTAGTAGATGTTCAGTAAAAATGTTTACTACATTCATGGTAGAACTGTTGGTAGTGACTTCACAGGTGGGCTTGGTGGGTTTGGTGAGTGCAGCAAGGCTGCTGGACAGGGAGCCACCGTCGTTGTGTGCTTACTGTCCGCAGAGCCGTTAACCTGCGTGACCCTGTGGAGTCAGGTCAGGGACTGAGAGCCCCTTTACACTGGAGTAAATTGGCTGGGCTGGGGGAGGGGATCCCCGTGTCTCTCTTTTGGGGAACTTCGCCTTCCAGGATGGGGCTTGAATTGACTTGCACACAGTGTTGGGTTTTAGATCGGCTTGGAGGCGAAAGCTGAGGCTTTAGGGGCTACAAGGCTTGGGAGCCCACACTGCCGGAGACTTTAGGGCCAGGCAGCTCTGGTTCCCTACACCTCCTCGCAGCCTGCGGTGGCCTCAATCCCCTCACCCACTTGAGTATTCCCCCCCTCCCCACTCCGCCCCATCCTCCAACCCCCTGCACCACCGCCCCACCTTTGTTCCTGGAGGTGGGGACTGAGAGGGAGAGAGGACCTCAGCCTGGGAGCCACTTGCCTGGGGCTGTTTGACTTGATAGGACCTGTCCCTCCGGTTGTCTCCCCTCTCAGGTATTTGCAGTGTTTGTGTCCAGCGAAGCTGCTGCGTGCAGCTGGGGAGGGGAGGTGGGACAAGATGGGAAGAAGGCCCTCTCCTGAGCTGGGGCACTGAGGACTTCTTTCCTGGAGGAAGAGGCAGTGGCAGTAGGGATGTGAAGGATGAGTAGGAGTTTGCCCGGGAGTCCAACAAGTGCAAAGGCCTGGAAAGGAGGGCGTAGGAGGTGCTCATGGCCACTGCCATAGCACCCAGGGAGACAGCCAGAGAGGAAAGACCCGACACTCCCAAACTGATGCTCGAATAGGGTAATTTCAGGTGGTTTTGGATGCCCTGAATAAAACATGATAAATAAAGCAGGGAGGAATGCTAGGGTGCCAGGGAGGACTGGCCAGGGCCCTTCTTGATCCGAGACCCAAGTGGCAGAGGCCGAGTGTATGCTAGTCCTGAGAGGGTGTCCCAGGCATAGGTGACAGGCAGGTGAAGGTTTGGAGGTGAACTGAGCTGTGGTGGGCTGAGGGGTCAGGCTTGATCCCCCGGAGGCCTCCAGTATCCACGGAGGTGACCCCACACCACAAGATGCGACAAGGCCAGGCTGCCTGCACCTGCCTCCCTCCCGGGGCTCTGGTTCCCTGGGGGCTGTTTCTTAAAATAAGGCCAAGAAATACAAATTCTGGGGGGAATTGAATGATACCAAGTATAAAATCAAAGCAAGTAAAAAGGTTCTCTGTTTTGAAAAATAAGTTCAGAAGAAAAAAATCTAAGAACGCTGCGGCCGGGTAGTTAAGAGCCAGGGTGTGGGCAGGCTGCCCAGGTTCGTCAGTAGGTTACAGAACCTCTCTGTCTTTCACCCCCTGCAAGGTAAGGAGTGCAGCAGTACCACTTCCTAGGGTGATTCATGATGAAATGGGTGGGTAAGCGGACAGCGTTAGGCGGCAGCCATTACTGGCTAGCATTGCTTATTCAGATCATGCAGAGAAAGGCCATGGTGTTACTCCTCACAGTAACTGCCATCCCCCGAGAGACTCTCGGCTCCCTCTGACTCTGTGCTCCCCTCCCGAACCTCAGCCCTGAGTGATGGTGGCGGGGGCCCGGCACCCATTTTGCAGATAAGGAAGGTGAAGCCAGGAGAGGCAGCACCACAGCCAGCAAGGGGCAGACCAGGGGTGTGAGCCTTGGCTGTGAGTACTGGCCTGGTACTGCAGGCCAAGAGGGCGGCCCCTTCCTCATCTTCATTCCCGCCTCCTCCGGCCCGTTTCCCACTCTTGAGAGCCAGGAAGGCTGCTTTCCTGGGAACCTATAAGACAAATCTCTGGAGTGCACACGTGGAGGGGTCACGACCTGTGCTGTAGCAGATTAGGGAGTAATTTGTACAAGGTCCCCCAGAGAGCAGGGCAGCCTGGCAGAAGGTAAGGGATGGGTGGGGGCTGGCTTCAGGCCAGGCTCCATGTCCCCTCTTCTCCCAGGGTCCCCTGGCCTGGGAACTTGCACTCCGAGAGCCCCACTCTCCATCCACTCTGTTGTTTTGACAGGGGATATCACCGCTGTGTGCCTCAGTTTCCCCATCTGTGATACAGGATGAAAACATTTCCCCTTCAACGAGTGGATTAAATGAGATCGTGCGTGTAAACTGCTGGCACAAAGGGAGTGCGTCCTTCATCCAGCGAACACTTAGCGAGTCTCTGCTGTGATCTAGGTGCTTGGGACTCCGTCGTGAGCAAGACAACAATCTCTGCCCTTGGAGCCAGTATTCCAGAGGGGGAGACGGACAGTGAACAGATAAAAATAGATCTAGGGATGGTCAAGGGGTCACAAGTCACGACACAGAACAATGTATCGGAGAAAGCGGTCTGCTGTGGGGCAGCGGGGTCACAGTTCCGCACAGCGTGGCGGGGAGGCCTCCCGAAGGAGGCGACACTGAGCTGAGACCTGAAGGGGCTGAGGGAGGGCGTCAGGTGAAGAGCTGTAGGAAGAGAGTTCCAGGTGGAGGGAACAGCATGTGCGAAGTCCGGGCCGGGGGCGTGCCTGGCGTGTTGGAGGAATAGCAAGGAGGCCTGTGTGGCTGGAGCAGAGGCAGCTCCCTTTGTCTGACAGGTCTCCTTGGATCCCCTCAGGGACGTAGCCAAACCCTCCAGAGGGAAAGTGGCCAAGAATTCACCTTTTTTTTTTCCCCAGTACAATTTGGTTCACTTAACCTGGGGTTTCTCGGTTTTGGCACTATGGGCATTTGGGTCTGGACCATCCTCTGTGGTGGGGCTGCCCTGCGAACTCTGGGGGTGTTGAGCAGCGTCCTTGGCCTCCGTGCACTTGTTGCCAGGGGCGTCCCCAGTTGTCACAGCCATTGATGTCTCCAGGCATCGCCGAATGTCCTTTAGGGAGAAGAATTTTTTCCAATTGAGAACCACTGACTTAAGTTCATTTTGCAGATGGAAAAACTGAGTTCTCAAGAGATACAGCAACTTGTCCACAGGCTTAAATCATGCGGGTGTGAGATCGGGGCTCCCCACTGAAGGCTGGGGTCCCCCAAATGCTCCAGTGAATGTGCCGTGACCTCACGCCCACCGCCCCGCCCCCTTCCTGCCAGGTGTCAGACATGGAGGAGCTGACCATCTGGGAACAGCACACGGCCACGATCTGCAAGGTGAGGCCTCCTCTCCCTGAGGGGCTGCTCGGGGAGATGGCAGTTGGTCCCCATGGGAGAACTTTTGTCCTGGAGGGAAGCAAAAGCTCATTCGGCCTCTGACTCCTGCTCAGGACCCCCGCCGGGGCTTCGGCATTGCAATCTCTGGTGGCCATGACCGACCTGGAGGATCCGTGTTTGTGTCTGACGTGGTGCCCGGAGGGCCGGCTGACGGCAGGCTGCAGTGAGTATCACACAGCCTGGGTTTGGGTGCATGGAGAGGAGGGACCTGCATGGGCCAGATTGAGGGGGCTGGGAAGTGCCTGGTGCCTTCCGGCTCCGCCAGCACGGGGCTTGGAGCTGGTGGCGGGGCAGAGTCGCCGATTTGGGCTTCCAATGCAGTTCCTGGGCCAGAGCGGCCCCAGGGAGCTCCCGGACCCAAAAGTTCTGGAAACCATTTTTTAATTTTTAAATTACAGGTGACATTCAATATTATATCAGTTTCAAGTGTACAGCATAGCGGTTATACAGTTATATCACTTATGAAGTGATCCCCCAGTACGTCTAGCACCCACCTGACACCGACGTAGATATTCAATACCATCCATTGTAATCCCTGTGCTGTGTTTACATCCCTGTGACCTGGAAACCTCTCTGGCCAGGAGGGAGGAGAGCCAGTGTCCTGAGCCCGTGGGGGCAGAAGGCTCTGGGAGGTATTTGGGGGAAATGGTTCTGGGCCCCGAGAGGCTGACGGGTGATATGGCTCAGCCCAGAATCACGGACCAACTTTGGAGAAAGAAGACTATGAAGCACAGGTGGGGAGAGAGACAAGTAAGGGGGTGACAGAAATGCCAGTTGTAACCCCAACTTCCCTTCTATGGTTGTATTACTATGATTATAGAGCATTCTGTGAGCAGCAGCCCCATTTTACAGGTGAGGAAACTGAGGCCCAGAGGGATAAATGTCTCTGTGAGCCTAGGGACACCAGGGAACTAGACCAGGCAGTGCCTTCCCTGAAGGTAGGCGCTGGGAGGTGCGAGGGGCTGTGAGGGCAGGCCTGGAGAAAGGGGTTCCTGTGTGAGTCCTCTTCCCGGAGACCCGGCCTCTTCCCTCAGGGTGGGGGACCAGATTGCCATGGTGAATGGTGTGTCCATGGAGAGCGTCAACTCCGCCTTTGCGATTCAGATACTGAAGACCTGCACCAAGATGGCCAACATTGTGAGTGGGGCCAGGCGGGAGGGGCAGCCCCAGCTCAGGGGCACCTGTGTTCCTGGCTGAGCCCCACTGGCCCTGCGGTGCAGGGGTGGTATGAGTGTGAGCAAGTAGGGTCTTGTTCCCGATTCACAGCTTGGATGTTGAGCCCAGAGTGGCTGGGGTCCCCCAGGGCCACCCGGTGGATGGGACAGAGCAGTGAGTTTGTTGCCCTTCCAACTCCCCTAATAGACTGTGAAGCGTCCCCGGAAGATCCAGCTGCCCACCACCAAGGCCAGCCCCTATGGCCCAGCACACCAGGACTCAGATGAGGACGGGCCCTGGCAGCATGAGGAGGCTGATCACGGCCGGGGCTACGAGGGCGACACATCCAGTGGCTCTGGCTGCTCCTTGGGCAGGCGCTCCCACCGGCCCAGGGCGGGCTGCCGGAGCCGGGCTGGCAACCATTCGAGCAGGAGCCTGGACGGGGGCTCTGAGGTCAACGGGCTGGCCCTGGTGTCCGGCTTTAAGCGGCTGCCACGGCAGGATGTGCGGATGAAGCCCGTGAAGTCGGTGCTAGTGCGGAGGAGGGAGAGTGAAGGTGGGCCAGCGGGCGTGTTGGTAGCAGTGGGGCTTGGCAGCCGCACAAAAAGGGCAGTCCCTTACTGGGTGTGGTCGACCAGGTGATGTCCCCAAAGACATCCCTGTCCTGGTCCCAGGACCTGTGAACATGTCATGATGTCCCCAAAGACATCCCTGTCCTGGTCCCAGGACCTGTGAACATGTCAGCTCATGTGGCAAAGTGACCTGGTAGATGGATTAACTCAAGGCCCCTGAGATGGTGGTGACTCTGGATAACCCAGGGGGCCCAGTGTCCTCACAGGATCCCTGTAAGAGGGCGGCTGGAGGGTCAGAGTCAGAGCTGGAAGAGGCTGCCTTGTGGGCTGTGAGGACGGAGGAAGGGGCCATGAGCCAGGGATGTGGCACCTCTAGAAGCTGGAAAAGTGGAAACAATTCTCCCTGCAGCCTCCATAGAATGACAGCAGACTTCCTGCAGTGATACCTGTGTCCCATCAGGCTGTCAGTATCAGAACAGCCCCCGAGTGACAGGGAGGGAGACGAGCCTGATCCCTCCCTGTGGGACAGTGGACCCAATAGTGGGAAAGGCTGAGGGCTCGGAGAGGATCCGGCAATCCGGATTCCAGGTCTTGCCTCCCTTTCCCTCCTCTCCCCGCAGAGTTTGGGGTCAAACTGGGCAGCCAGATCTTCATCAAGCACATCACAGATTCGGGCCTGGCCGCCCGCAACAGTGGGCTGCAGGAAGGAGACCTCATCCTACAGGTGAGCCCAGACTTCCTGTCAGGGGCGGGACAGGAAGACTGAGGCCAGAGGTGATGAGTGCCACTGAGTCATAGGTCAAAGTTGGCAGAGCTGACCCTGACCCGTTTGACTTCTGCATTGTTGTCCGTTTCCCAAAAGGTTGGAAGTGGCTTTCCCCTCTTCTCCCTCATCCCCTCCTCTGCTGCTAATCCACTGCCAAATGGCAGTTTCTAGTGCCCCCTTTGGGTTGTCTGTTTCTAGTATCAGAATCACCGGCCAGCTGGCTTCAGGTCTTGCTGGCAAACCTGCCCTAGATGGATGGTGCTGATGGGAGATGGGGTGTGCAGAGGCAGGTCTGCCTTAGGAGCTGGTTTCTTTCTAGATTCCCCTCCTGAGAATCGGTTTGCAGTGGCGCCTAGTGTTTGACTTCCCGACTCTTTCCAGTTGATTACTTCTAGGGCCTCCTCAGAATCATCCATTTCTAGTGGCCCTGAGGACTTGTCTGTTTCTAGTGGTTTGGGGCCGACACCAGAAGCAGCCTGGTAGGGGACTAGAACTCACAGTCCCCAGGGTTACTGAGAACAGACACTCCCGAGGGAGAATGTTAGGGTTCCTGGTGTGAGTGGAAATGACGTAAGTCCTTCCTGGAAATTCAGTTTCTAATCTGCCTCCTGATGCTTTTTCCCAGTATCTCCTAGTTCTGGTATATTTAAGTATCCTTTCCCTCTCTTTTAATTAGATGCATTTCTAATATTTGTTCCTAATATCTCATGAGAAATTTCCCCTCCTAGGGAGATGAGAGAGTCAGTTTATTTCTAATTTCCCCTAGTGTTCCCCTCCTTAGAAAATCGTCTGTTTCTGGAATCCTTGTGAAAGTTAGTTCTTGTAGTTTCCTCTCACAGCCAGAATCCAATTCTATCATTTTCTTTTGAGATATCTGTTTTCAGTAACCCCAGGGGATTATGTGTTTCTAGTCCCCCCACCAAGCGATCTGTTTCTAGTGTTCCCCCATCTTTCATTAATTCACATCCTCTCTTCCTTTCTATTTCCTTTGTAGATCAATGGGGTGTCCAGCGAGAACCTGTCGCTGAGTGACACACGGCGACTGATTGAGAAGTCAGAAGGGAAGCTGACTCTGCTGGTGCTCAGGGACCGAGGACAGTTTTTGGTGAACATCCCACCAGCTGTCAGTGACAGTGACAGCTCCCTCCTGGAGGGTGAGGGCCAGGAGGCAGGCCCTGGGGAAGGAATTGAATGAAGGGCAGGGGAGGTGGGAGCACTAGGCAGGGCCAAGCCAGAGTCAGTGACCTTGGCCCTAGGAGTCTCAGAGAGGGACAGAAACTTGCTGAAGACCACACAGCACATCAGGGTTGGAGTTACCTAGCTGAGCCTGACTCTGGTCTAGGAACCTTTGCTTAGAGGGGCCTTGATGTTCCCCATGGTGAAATGGGTCCAGTTTAGAAGACATGACTGTGGCTGATGGGATGCCTTCTCCCCTGCAGACATCTCAGACCTGGGCTCAGAACTATCTCAGGCGCCACCATCCTATGTCCCACCACCACCCCAGCACAGGCAGCAGAGTCCCGATGCCAGCCGAACTGACTCCCCCGTGTACGTACCACCATTGACCAGAATGGTTGAGCAAGAGGGGAATGTGGACATATCTTTTCCAACTGGGGGTTGCCTTGAGGGTGCAGTCCTGGTGGCCTGCCTGGAAGAGGCTTCCCCATCCATATACAGTCTTTCTTGCCCAAAGTATGTGGCTTTTGGTTCTTGGTACTGGGAGGACCAGATATGGGTGACAAAGCAGAATGAACTGAATTTCATAATGCATCCCAGAAGACTTTAAAATACATAGCCCTTTGACCCAGCAAGGCCCTTTTAGGGATTTCTCTTGGGGGCAAAATAGGTATGGATGTTTGCAGGGACGGGAGGCTGCTGGTTCATTATGATGATGTTTTATAAAAGGGTAACATTGGAATTACTTTGTATTAATCTTCTGTGGCTGCTGTAACAAAGTGCCACAAATTTGGTCACTTGGGGCAATAGAAAATGTCTTGGTTTTGGAGGCCAAAGTCCCAAATCAGGCTGTTGGCAGGGCCGTGCTCCCTCTGAAGGCTCCAGGGGAGAATCGACTCTAGGCCTCTCTCCCAGCTCCCGCTGGCTCTGGCATTCCTGGGCCCCTGCACAGCTGTCTCCTTCCTGAGCGTCCTCATGCTGTCTTCACCCTGAAGTGTCCGTCTCTCTGTGCAGATTTTCCTGTTCTCTAAGGACACCAGTCATGTTGGGTTAGGGGTCCACCCTGCTCCAGTATGACCCCTTCTTTTCTAATTATATCTACAATAATCTTATTTCCAAATACCATCACATTTTGGGATATTGGGGGTTAGGACTCCAGCAGATGAATTTTAAGGGGACAGAATTCAATGCTTAAAAGACATAAACGCTCAGTACTTGGGGTTTATTTAGATAATGGGTGCATCACTTAAGCTTTCAGCATCCTGAGAAGTGGAATTTGTATCTATTATCTACGTAAATCACCCCCAAACCTAGTGGCTTGAAACAAGAATAAATATTTGGTAACTCCCATTGTTTCTGAGACTCGGGAATTGGAGGCGGCTTAGCTGAGTGGCTCTGATTTGCAATCTCTTGAGGTCGCAGTCGAGAAGTTGTCTAGGGCGGTAGGTTTTGGGGGCGGATGACCCACTTCCACGCTCACTGCTATGGCCGTTGGCAGGAGGTCTCAGATCCTCACCAGGTGGGTGTGTCCTTCTGGTCCCTAAAACGAACGGCGAGAGAGCGAAGGTGAACCCGGTCTCAGATGCGTCGCACCTGCACTCTCTCGGTCACACGGGCCACCCTCGGTTCACCGTGGGAGGGGCACCGCAGCGGCTGTAACCACCAGGAGGTGGGGGTCTCTGGGCCGTCCCGGAGGCCAGAGGGGGGCTCACCCCAAGGCCCCAACTCTTATTCCATCGTTGCCTCCTTAGGGCGCTAATTAACGCCAACAGAAGGAGACGATGAGCATGCTTGTGTGTGCTTAGCCCATAGTGGATGCTCACAGTGTGAGTGTCTCTTCCATTCTTTTTTAAAAAGATTTTATTCATTTTTCAGAGGGGAAGGAAGGGAGAAAGAGAGGGAGAGAAACATCAATGTGTGAGGGAAACAGGAATCAGTTGTCCCTTGTACACACTACGACTGTGGAATGAACCCAAAACCCAGGCATGTGTCCTGACTGGGAGTTGAACCAGTAACCTTTTGCTCTGTGGTTCGAGGCCCAAACAACCGAGCCACGCTAGTCAGGACTCTCGAGTTTCTTACAAGGGCACTGATCCCATCGTGGGCCCCACCCTCGTGACCACATCTAAGCCTCCCAAAGGCCCCCCAAAGGCCCTACCTCCTAACTCAATCCCGCCAGGGGTTAGGGCTTCAACACACCAATTTGCCGGTGACAAACATTTAGTTCAAAGCAACCACTAGAACTTTTCACTAATATTAAAACAGTAAAATGACTATTTGCCCCAAGCTTATTTCATCTCAATCCAGCCCTGACTAAAGCCTTGACTCCACCCAGCCACCCCCAGGGCTCAGAGAAGGAACCTGGGGCTCAGAGAGGGAGACGGATGGGCTTGCTATCCCACTGCTACAGGGGGCAGAACCAAGACTGGAATCTGAGTCCAGATAAATGAAAAGTCTAAAAATCACCCACCTCAAATCTGCTTCCCAACAGGGAGAGCGCCCAGCTTCGGCAGGAAAGCTCCATGGATTCCAGAACCATCTCGGAACCAGGTGAACAGAGGGTGGGTGGGGGATGACTCTTCCCTGGTTGTGCCAATCCCAGCCAGCGCCGCTGTGCCAGGCAGAGGGGAGAGGTTGGCGTTGGCCTAAGAGGTCAGAGACAGTTCTCTGGGAGGGGCTAAGGGCTGGGTGGTGGCATTCCACAGGGTAGGGACACCCTATAGCAAAGGTTTGGTGGCTGGACGGGTAAATAGACCAGCCGCTCCCTTTCAGATACCCCCAGGCAAAGCAGCTGCGACATCTACAGGGTGCCCAGCGGTCAGAGCCTGGAGGACCGTGGGTATGTGCCCCAGGGCGAATGCACACCCACTTGAAACCCCCATGTCTCTGGGCTATCTTCCCAGTCACCGCACGCCCGCCTTCCTGCGCCAGTGTGTTAATGGACCGTCACAGGTCCCGCCCAGCTCTTTGGGAAACCGAGGCCCAGAGTGGGTGGGGCTCAGCTCTCTGCCCTCACTGGACTGCCCTGCCTCTGCCTCCCCTCAGGTACAGCCCTGACTCACGGGTGGTCCGCTTCTGCAAGGGCACCAGCATTGGGCTGCGGCTAGTTGGAGGCAACGATGTGGGCATCTTCGTGTCGGGGGTGCAGGAGGGCAGCCCGGCGGAGGAACAGGGCATCCAGGCGGGAGATCAGATTCTGCAGGTAACCTGGAGACGGCCGGCAGTGGGTGTGTTGGCGTGTGGGGTGGCACTCCCGGGTCTGTTACAGCCTGTGTCCCCCCACCTGCCCCGGGTCTGCTGAGAGCAGGTGTGACCCACTGTCCATGTCTGTTTAATGTTGTCCCTCTCATGACCCTGAAGGCTGGTGTCTGTGACCTGCTGTCTGTGTCTATATATCGTTGTCCCTGCCATGACCCTGTGACTAAGTCTTGACTTGTGGGAGTGTCACACAGTGTCATGATCTTGTCACTGCTGTGACCCCCACTCCCATGCCTTGATGATGACCGCCCACCATGCCTCAGTTGTTCGAGTACTGATGGCAGGTCCTGTGCCCAGGTTCTGGGTCGAGATCTTCATGTATCTGTGATGCCCACATTGCCACAGGCTGATGCCCCCATCAGCTGTCCCCAGTCACCAGGGCCCATGAAAGCAGATCTGGCAGTGGTTGTGGGTGGCCTTTGTCCAGAGGGAGAGCTGGGATCTCATGACCAGAGCTTTACCCATCCCCTCCCCCCTCCCTGGCAGGTGAATGATAGGCCCTTCCAGAACCTGACTCGGGAGGAGGCCGTGCAGGTCCTGCTGGGGCTGCCACTGGGCGAGGAGGTGGAGCTGGTGACGCAGCGGAAGCAGGACAGTGAGTTGGGGCGGGACGAAGGAGCCATGCATGGCCTGGCAGTGAGGCCCACTCCCTGGGGACAGGTGAGGTCCAGGCAGCGGCCTTGCTGGCTGAGAGCCTCTCCCTGTCCCCAGTCTTCCAGAAAATGGTGCAGTCCCGCGTGGGTGACTCCTTCTACATCCGCACACACTTTGAGCTGGAGCCCAGCCCACCTTACGGCCTGGGCTTCACCCGTGGCGACGTCTTCCACGTGCTGGACACACTGTACGCGGGCCCTGGGCAGAGCCACACCCGTGGGGGCCACTGGCTGGTGGTACGCATGGGTCGTGACCTCCGGGAGCAGGAGCGCGGCATCATTCCCAACCAGAAGAGGTGGGGACCACTCCCCACCCTCAGCGGGGCTGCCCCCCCGGCCTCAGTTTCCCCGTGATGTCACTGCTTAGAGATGTTAGTGGTTCAGCCTGAGGAAATGTGCGGGAGACTCGGGGCGGTGCAGCTGCACCTGTGTGGGTTTCCGGGGCTGCTGGAGCAAGTCACTACCAGCTTAGTGGGTCCAGTCGGCACACGTTCTGGAGGTCAGAAGTCCAGCCGTTTCAGGGCTGCAGTACAGGCGTGGGCAGGGCTGGTCCTTCAAGAGGCTCCAGAGGAGAACATTTTCAGCCTTTTCGAGCTTCTAGAGGCGCTGCATCCCTGGCTCGTGTCGTGGCCCCATCCTCCGTCCTCACAGCCAGCAGCGCAGCCTCTTCCCTCTCTGGCTCTGACCTTCCCACCTTCTCCTATGGGGACCCTGTAATGACACCGGGTTCCCTGGGCAATCTTGGGACATCTCCATCTCACGGGCCTTAACTTGATCCCATTTGCAGAGTCCCTTTACCGTGGGAGGTGACAAGTACACAGGCCCTGAGACCGAGACATGGTCATCTTTGGGGCTGTTACTGTGCTGACCCTGGGGCTCACTAACCTCCCTTCTTCCCAGGGCAGAGCAGCTGGCCAGTCTGGAGGCCGCTCAGCGGGCTGTGGGGCCTGGGCCTGGCGCCTCTGTGGGCTCTGGCCGGCGGGCGGAGTTCTGGCGACTGCGGGGTTTTCGTCGGGGTGCCAAGAAGACGACCCATCGGAGCCGAGAGGACCTGTCAGATCTGACCAGGCAGGGTCACTACCCACCGTATGAACGCGTGGTGCTGCGAGAAGGTGGGACCCAGGCCGAGGGGGCCATCGAACCTCAAATACGAGTCAGGACTGTCTAATGTAGCCTTCAGAAGCCACAATGCTTATCTTTCTCCTTCCACAGAAGTACCTGCTTTGGTTATTTTAGGGCACAGAGGGGACAGAAAAGGGCTTTCAAAAAATAATTCCTTAAAAAAAAGGGCCTTAAAAAATAATTCCTAGCCCTGGCTGGTGTGGCTTAATTGGTTGGTGCGTGGTCCAGTAACCAAAAGGCTGTGGTCTCGATTTCCAGTGCTGGCGTGTTTCACCCTCAGCGCATATGGGAGGCAACCGATCAATGTTTCTCTCTCTCTCTCTTCCTCTCTCGGTAAAAGCAAAGAAAAAAGTGTCCTCGGGTGAGGATTAAAAAAAATATTCCTATATCCAATAGAAATATGTGAGCCACATGTAAAATCTATAAAAAGAAATGGTTGAAAATAATTTTAATAATATATATTTTTATTTTTACTTAATTCTCACCCAAGAATAGGTTTATTGACTGGGGGGGAGAGGTCAATTGGTTGCGTCCCATACGTGCTCCAATCGGGGATAGAACCTGCGACTTAAGCATGTGCCCTGACGGAACCAGACCTCAGCCCTTCTGGTGTATGGGACAATGCTTCCACTGAGCAATGATTTATTTTTTAACATGCTCTATCCAAAGTACTATTTCAAGAGATAATTCATATAAAATTATTAATGAGTTTCTTCACAACTATTTTTTTCTGCACTAAGTCTTAGAGATCTGGCATATGTTTTGACTTAGCACATCTTGGTTTAGACAAGCCCCATTTCAAGTGTTCAACAGCCATACATAGCCAGAGGCTGCTGAGAGCGAGGGGGGTATTCATTTAGTGGGCACTGCCGATTTAAAGGGGTCAGTTTGAAGTAAATAACATCCTAAAAATATGTGCCTACTGTCAACAGGTATTCAGACCGAAGTGTGTCCACACACATTCACAGTGGAGTTATTCCTAACAGCCAAAAGGTGGAAATACCCAAGTGCCCATCAGCTGGCAATGGATAAACACACTGTGGTCCATTCATATACTGGAATATTACCCAGCCGTGAAAAGTGGTGAAGTGCCGACACTCGCTACAATGTGGGTGGACCTTGAAAACATGAGGCTCAGGGAGAGAAGCCAGGCACGAAAGGCCTCATAGAGTTTCCATTTATGTGAAGCGTCCAGATCAGGGAGATCCACAGAGGCAGAAAGTGGGGGAGGGGAATGGGGAGTGATTGCTCAGGTAAACAGGGCTTTTTTGGGTGGACGTGAGAATGTTCTAGAACTAGATGGCAGTGCTGGTTGCATCAAACAAAATACGTAAGGTCTTCCTAGGAGAGCAAAAAATTAACAACTACAGAAATAAGTTAGAATTGGGGTCAACAAATTACATCTTGCAGGCCAAATCTGGCTTACCAGCTATTTTTATATAGCCTACTAACTAAGAATGGCATTTACATATTTTATTAAGGATTCTTTTTTTTTAAGAGAGAGGGGAAGGGAGGGAGAAAGAAGGGAAAGAAACACTGATGTGTGAGAGAGACATCGATCAGCTGCATCTTGTATGTCCCCACTCGGGGACCTCGCCTGCAACCCAGGCGTGTGACTTGACTGGAATTGAACTAGTGACCTTTAGGTTCACAGGTCACCACTCAGTCCGCTGAGCCACACCAGCCAGGTGGGATTTGCATATTTTTAATGGTTGAAAATAAGTTATACAATTTTTTGACACATGGAAAGAACTGAAAGCTGCAACTTAAAAAATGAAAGTTCACAGCAGTGTTATTCACAAAAGCAAAGAGGCAGAAACAACCGAGTGTCCACGAACGGATGAAGGGATAAACACAATGTGGTCCACCCAGACAATGGAATGTTATTCAGCCTTAAAAAGTAAGAAAATTCTGCCCCATGCTCAACACAGATGAAACTTGAGGACGTTATGCTCAGTGAAATAAGTCAGGCACAGGACAAATGCTATGTGATTCCACTCATAGGAGGTCCCCCTACATTGTGAATTTACTAAGTGCCACTGAATTATACACTCTACGATGTACAGGTTAAAACATTAAATTTCATGTTGTCTATATTTTATCACAATTAAAAATAAACACACTGGCACAAAAGCAGCACATAGAGCCTTTCCCTGCCTGAGAAGGGGGAAGGGGAACAGTCTTACCCAGACTTCAGGAAGGGAAGAGACTAAGCTCTTCCCCAGTCTCAGGGGGGAAGGGATTAAAACCAGGTGCAGAGGCCTGTGGAAATAAACACTGCAGGAGGATGGGAGGAGCTGCACGCCTGCGCGGGACAGGAAAAGACTGAGCTGCCTTTAGCGGCTGCACCAACATCCAGACAAAAAAAAAAAAGCACTTAAAAATCAAAGGCCCTCTGCTTAATTTCTACCCCTGGGCAGTGAAAGTTTAGAAGTATGAATGTATTGACCTTTTGAGAGGGGGGGGGGGCAGGCCTAGGAGGAGAAAAGAAGGCATAAAGAGGGCTGGCTACTCCCTGTCCTCCCACCATGATGTCTTCTGCGCCCTTTTCTACATTGGTGAAAGCATCTATCAGTTAGTCCAGAGGTCTGCAAATTCTTGCTGCAAAGGGCTGGAGAGTAATTATTTTAGAGTTTGTGGGCCAGCTTCTTTCAAAACTACTCTACTCTGCAGGAAGGCAGCCAGAGATAGTGCATAAATAAATGGATATGACTGTGTGCCAATAAAACTCTAAAAAGCAAGCAGTGGGCCAAATGTGGCTCTAGAGTTGTATTGATAGTTTTGCTGACCACCAAGTTAGCTAGGTTCAACTGCTTTAACAGAGACCCCAAGTGACAGCTGCATTAAAAAAAAGTTTCTTTTTCAAGTAACAGCCCCAGAGTAAGCCTTTGAGTGTGGCCTGGCTGCTTCAGTTTCAGGGATCCAGGCTCCTGGTCTTGTCTGCCTGCCTGTGTGGTCCAAGATGATGCCCCAGTACCCACATTCCAGCCAGCAGGAAAGGGAAAGAAAACGGATGGTTCACCCTTTCCCTTTAAGTATAAAACTCCAAATTGCACACAATTGTGCCTGCACCCCATTGGCCAGAACTTAGTCACATGGCCATCCCTAGCTGCAAGGGAAGCTGGGAGATGTAGTCTTTAGCTGCGCAGCATGGGCCTGGCTAGCTATGAAACTGTAAGGGGAAGTGGAGAGTGGTCGTGCAAGAACCTAGCTAGCAGTCTTTCCCACAAATGGGATCCTGATTCTTGTCATTATTTCTTGGTCCCTCAGCCAATTTCAAGCGCCCAGTGGTGATCCTGGGACCTGTGGCAGACATTGCTATGCAGAAGTTGACTGCTGAGATGCCTGACCAGTTTGAAATTGCAGGTGAGAAACCAGGTTCCTTGGCAATCCTGTTGGTGAGTCATTTCATAACCCTTTCCCAGCCCCTGGGGCGGCAGCTTGAGAGGGGCTGCTAATGATGTTGTTTGGGGTAAGAGTTAGAACAGGAATCACCAGCACTCATTCTAATGCCCAGGCCAGACATCCTCAATCAGTCTTGGTATTGTCTGGCTGGACAGAGCTGTGTTTTTCTTAACACAGTTCGCTAGTCAATGCCCAATGAGCCAATGTGCTTGCTGTTCCTTCCTTCATTCGAGAAACTTGTTTACTGAGCTATGGGCACAGCGTCCAACAACACCCACAAGGTCCCCCAGGGAGACCAAAGATGAACAGCTTCAGAAACAAGCTAGAACTGGGGTCAACAAATTACATCTCCCAGGCCAAATCTGGCCCACCAGCTATTTTTGTACAGCCTACTAAGAATGGCATTTACATAGCTCAAATGGTTGAAGTTAAAATTTTTGACACATGGCAAGAACTGAAAACTGCAACTTGAACATGAAGGTTCACAGCAGCATTATTCACAACAGCCCAGAGATGGATACAACCCAGGTGTCCATGGACAGATGAAGGGAAAACACAATGTGGTCCGTTCAGACGATGGAATGTTATTCAGCTTTAAAAAGGAAGAAAATTCTGACCCATGCTACAACATTATGCTCAGTGAAACTTCAGACACAGGACAACACTGTGGGATCCCACTCACAGGAGGCCCCGAGGAGTCAGATCCACAGACACAGGAAGTAGATGGTGGGAGCTGGGGCTGGGGAAGGAGGAGGGGAAGTTAGTGTGTAATGGGGGCAATGTCAGTTTGGGAAGATGAGAAAGTCCTGGAGACGGATGGAGGTGATGGCTGCACAACCATGGGAATGTCACAGCCCAAGTGAAGGCCTAGGTCGGGACCAAGCCTGGGAGAACGAATGTCTGGAGCAGACTCTGCATCAGGCTCCTGACCCTGTTGGTTGTTGGCTCCGTGAGGCTGAGCTGGTGACCTCATGACTCTGAGGCTGTTTCCCCATCTGCCAGAGGGGACAGTAACAGCCTCCCTCCTCAGGAGGAGTTGAGGGCTGATGTCAGGGGACACAGACCAGCAGCACTGGGCACAAGTCCAACGGGAGCTCCTGCTGCTGCTGTTAGGATTCCTCTCAAGGGCAATGGGGAGCCATGGTGGGATCTTGAGCAGGGAAGGGACAGGTGGACATGAACGTGAGGGGCTGGGAGACTGCGCACCTGAAAGCTGCAAGTCACCTCTCCCCTCCACAGAGAGCGTGGTGAGGACCGATAGCCCATCTAAGATCATCAAGCTGGACACTGTGAGGGTGATCGCGGAGAAAGTAAGCAGGGATCTGTTGTGGGCCCATTTCATGGGTCAGGAAACTGAGGCCCAGGCATCCAACCTGTTCTCTCCCCATGCCCTGCAAATGTGGTCTCCCATAGAGCCCCCTTTGGAGGCTTTGTGATGTTGGGGCTTGGGGGGGGACAGAGCCTGCCCAGAGTCACACAGCAGCATGCCAGCCCTGGGAAAAGGCAGGGAGACTCAAACTGGGGCTCTGGGGCTCAAGATGCCATGGCCTGGGTCATCACCAGCCCCCACTCCACATGCTGGCCGGTGGATGTGCCGGGCTGGGGTCCACTCTGACCCGAGTCTTTCTCTCCAATTCCTTGTCTCTTTTGGCCTGTTCTGGGTGCATTTCCCTCTCCACGCTCTCCCTCCCTGACTACCCCCTGCCCAGGACAAGCACGCACTCTTAGACGTGACACCCTCAGCGGTCGAGCGCCTCAACTACGTGCAGTACTACCCCATTGTGGTCTTCTGTGCCCCTGAGAGCCGCAAGGCCCTCAAGGCTCTGCGCCAGTGGTTGGCACCGGCGTCCCGCCGCAGCTCCCGCCGTCTCTATGCTCAAGCCCAGAAGCTGTGGAAGCACAGTGACCACCTCTTCACAGGTAGGGCAGGAGTGGGAGTCCCAGGGGAAGCGGTGGTTCTGGCTGAGTCTCTCAGCCCACACCGACGCCCCCTCCCACAGCCACCATTCATCTGCACGGCACAAGTGACGGCTGGTACCAGGAGCTCAAGGCCATTATCCGAGAGCAGCAGATTCGGCCCATCTGGACAGCTGAGGACCAGGTACCTGGCCAGGGTTTGGAGACTCTATCTGGATTTAGGGCTAGGTTGGGGGTCAGGGGTATGGCCAAGGCCAAGATTTGACCTGAGATTAGGGTCTGAATCGGATACCCAAGGTGAGATGAGATTGGGGGACATGGGGTGGATTCAAGGTTTGGGGCTCAGCTCAGACTTTGGAGTGTCAGCCTTGAGTCAAAAAAGGGCTCAACGGTCAAAACTCATCTTAGGGTCAAGGGTTAAGTATCAACCTGAGGGTCAATGGTCTTACCTGGTTTGGGACCAGAGTTTGAAGGTGGTGTTCTGGGCTGGGGTTTGGTCTGAGGTCCAGGAGGCTCAGCCAGGCCACCCCTCCCCACAGCTAGATGGCTCCCTGGAGGACAACCTGGACCTCCCTCACCGTGGCCTGGCCGACAGCTCCGCGGATCTGAGCTGTGACAGCCGGGTCAACAGTGACTACGAGACAGATGGCGAGGGCTACACAGACGGCGAGGGCTACACAGACGGCGAGGGTGGGCCCTACACAGACGTGGATGAGGGGCCCCCCGAGTCAGCCCTGGTCCGGTCCTCGGAGCCTGTGCTAGTGGACAAACCCCAGAGCCTGCAGGATCATGGCAGACCCTCGGGTCCCGGAGGGGCCCAGGTGAGTAGGGTATGGGATGGGGCGGGGCAGACACCTGGGGACCCTATTTTCTGCCAGGATGGCAACAGAAGCTCCTTGCTCAGACCCGTATCTGGGACCCGGACCTAGGCTATATGAACCACTGAGTCACTTCTAGCAAATATTTTAGCCTATGTGCCCAAAGTTTCCTTACTTGGGACACAGGGCAGGCACTAAAAGTCTTGACATCACAGGATGGTTGTTTAAACCCAGCACACTTAACCCAAGTTCTGGCTTATTAGTTGGATATTTCACAATAACATTTTTTTTTCTAGTTCTTACTCTATTTGGGGCTGCATTAGCCCCTGTAGTGCCTGTCTGCTAATCTGACATAGACACCCCTTCCTCCAGACCCTCTCTTGGTAAATGTGAACTGTGCACACCTGTGCTCTCTGGTTGGAGTGGTGCTCTGTGGGGCGCTGCAGCGCCCCACTGCTCGGCTCTCCTGGCAGCCTACTCACCGGGCAGGCACTACCCTAAGCACTTCACATGTGTGAACTCATGAACGCCTGACAGCAGTTCTCTGAGAAACTGTACAGATGGGAGACCCGGTTCCCCCTTTGCTGACAGGCTAGGAGATAGCCAAGGCTTTCCCTGTCCCAGCCTTTTCTCATTTAAAATTGGGATGAGCCCTGGCTGGTGTGGCTCAGAGGATTGAGTGCGGGCCTGTGAACCGAGAGGTCCCCAGTTCAATTCAGTCAAGGCACATGCCAGATCCTCGGTTGTGGGGAGGTGTGAGAAGCAACCGAATCTCTCACATATTGATGTTTCTCTCCCTTTCCCCTGCCTTCCCCTCTCTCTAAAAGTAAAAAAAAAAAAAAAAAAAGTGGGGATGAGCTGCAGTCTGGCCATGGGGGCAAGGAGACAGCCTGTGGGTAGCGCTGCCCGGGCAAAGATGGGGAAGTGGGATGAGGGTGGTACCTTACCCTAACTTGTCATACTTTTGGGGAGTTAACCTGCTTTCTCCCTCTCCAAGGCGGACAGCCACCACCCACGGGGTCAGTCGAGACAGGACAGCATACGGTGAGAGCTCCTGTACTCCAGGTTGGGGCCCCTCAACCCTTTCCCGGGGACTCAGGGTTTGGGTGGGGGTGAAGAGAGACCTAGAACCAAGCCGTCCTTCTGTGGCACTATTCTGGTAGGCAAGTTGGAGCCAGACAGAGGTGATCCAAGCCCCGTGTAGTCAGGCCATGGGAGCGGGAATCCTCTTTCTGGTAACACTAGGAAGACTTCCTGAAGGAGGGGGCATTGGAACTAGGGCATGGAAGGCTGTGAAGGAGTTCATTAATAAAGCCAACCCCCTAATGCCCAGTCTTGCTCATCTCTGCCCACACCCAGTGTACCTAGCACAGAGCCAGCCTCGGTTAATGGTGAGTCCACACCATCCCCACTAACAACCTCTATTTTATTTCTTGACCCCCAGGACATACGCTCGGGAAGCTGTAAGGAAAAAGTTCACGCAAGCCCGAGACATGGCGTCCTCTGATGAAGATGGCTACGACTGGGGCCCAGCCACTGACCTGTGACCACCTCCTACTTGGCCAGCGGGTCGCTCGCTCCCTTCTCCTCCCTGGAGCTGGGTCTTGGTTTCTCATACAGAACCCCAAATCCTGCCTCCTTCCGCCTGGTCTTTAATAAACATTTTCACGGCACTGCTTCTAGGGGCTTTCTGGAAGGACAAGGGTGCCTGGGTTAAGTCCTGTTTTCCTGTTAATCCCCACCACGCCCTGATCCAAGACCTTACCCATTTGATAAGCTTTTAATTTTTTACATCAGAAAATAATATAGAGCCTAGAATCCTCTGGGGCCCCGGTCAGCCAAGAAGGCGCCTCTGACAGGAGCTCCGGGGCCAGCGGGGCTAAGGCACAGTGTGGGGGGGGGGGTGGCCGGTCACAAGTACACAGGCTGCTCCTGGCCCGTCAGCAGGCGGTAGGTGGTGGCCGGCATGGTCTTGATGTGGACCTGGGGGGTGGGGAAGGAGGCAGGGGCTCAGGGTAGGCCTGGGCTAGTGGGAGGACACCCCCAGTCCCATCCACTGCCCACGCACCTCAGTGTGGGCCTCGGTGAGCAGCTCAATGACGCGGGCATGCGGTGTGGCCACCACACTGTGCCCGTTGATCTCGATGATTCGGTGTCCCACGCGAACGCCCCCGCGCTCGGCAATGCCACCGCGGAGGAGACTGCAGATCTGACGGGACAGGAAGGAGCCGTGCTGCTCAGGGGTGCGTGCTTAAAGCTGCCCGCCCCCAACACAGTGCCCTGGGCTGGGGCCTCACGATGCCATCCTCCACACAGAAGCCCAGCTGCTCGCGGGCGTGTGGCCGGTAGATGATTGCTGTGGTGACCGGTGGGCAGTGGACGATGCTCAGGGTCACCAATGTCTGCGACTTCACCTCCTGTGCGGGACAAGGACTGTTGGCCTAGCTGGGCCTTCAGGAGGCTGCTGGACCTCTTGGCAAGCTGCAGCCTCCTCTGGGCTTCAGTTTATCCACCCGCAAAATGGAGATTTGGAGTCAAGGCTCTAGATTCCAGAAGATTCCTCGAGAAGCAGTTAAGAACACAGGTGGGAGCTGCACAGCCTCAAGGTTGGAGCTGTGTGGCCTCTCACCTCCCTGACTCTCTGGGCCTCAGTTTCCTCACGGTCAAAAGCAAGTCTCTAGCAGTGTCTACCAGGCAGGGTCATAAACACTCAGTAACACGCTGTGTGGACTGCATCAGAACCACTCTTCTGCCCTGGCTAAGGCCCTCCTCATCCCTGGGCCTCACTTTCCCTATGTGGGCAACAAGGGTCAAGTCTCAAGAACACACTGCTGAGGTCACCCTGGATGGGTGACACCCCCTCTCCCAGCCTTAGTTTCCCTAAGTATGTAAGAAGCATGTCCCTTATGGGTGGGCCCCACAGCCCTGTCCAAAGAAGGTGTTTCTGTGGCCTTGGCCACCCCTTCCCAGATCCGTGGAGAGGCCGGCCTACCACCTGGGGACCCTCAGGCCAGCCCCTCTGACCCACGCCACCCCAGGACTCACGCGGATGGCAGCCTGGACGGTGGCCAGGGGCAGCCCCACGAGGCTGGTCCCGTTGATGGCAGTAAGGCGGTCCCCAATGCTGAGGGCCCCTGAGCGCTCCGCTGGGCCCCCATGCAGCAAGTTGGCGATGACAGCTGTGGGCAGCAAGGAGCCCCAGCCTGACTCCACCAGGGCCACGCCCAAGCCCTCACCCCGGCGCTTCTCAATGACCACCTAGAAGAGGACATGGGTAGGGCATGAGGGCCACTTGGTGGGGGACTGGCAGGGGTGACCCACCCACCTGCTCACCTCCCTGCAGTTCTCGCTGTTGGAGAAGTGGTCGAGGTCTCCATTGTGCAGGTAGCCAGAGCCTGTGGCCCCCTGGCTTGGCTGTGCGCCCACCTGGCGGGGGTCAATGCCGCTTTCCTGCAGGAACTGGCTGTATGCTACAGCGAAGGCCTGGCCGATGGCCTGAGCAATGAGCTGGGCCTGTGGAGGATGGGCAGCACCTTCCTGGGGGTGTCACACACTCTTCATTCTGGTTCCCCAAATCCTCTGACATCTCGGAGCCCAGCCCTCCCTCCCCACCCAGAGCAAGATTCCCAAGGGACAAGATTTTGGGAAAATAGTCACTGTCCTGGGGAATCTGTGGAGAGTGGCAGGCCTGGGACAGTGAAGGTTTCGGGCATCTGGTGCCAGTCTCACAATCTCATGGAAAACATTGGAATGCGTGGGACCCACGGGAGGGATGGAGACAGCTGCCAACACTGAAGATCAGTGGGAGGACAGTGAGGCCAGGGGAGCTTTAGAGGGGGGTGGGGGCTGGTCCGTGTCCCCCTGTGCCGCAGGACACCCGGAGCCCAGCTGCTTACATCATCTGAGTGAAAAACATGGCAGATCATCTTGTAGAGCCGCTGGCCGTGGGCCTGGGACTCGGGCCGCCGGGCCACCCGCCGGCGGGCCATGATCACCAGCACACTGCCAATGTCGGCAATGTAGGAGATGGTCTGCAGGCCGTGGTCCATCATGGCCTCCTGGAGGAGGGGGAGATCGGGCCTGGGTAGGCTGCGGAAACCTCAGCAGAGCCTCCCATACCCCAGAGACCAGGCCTGGGTCCTGTACCTGGGAGTCGACCATCAGAACCTTAATCCTCTTGGTGGAGATAAAGAGGTCCACCTCCGTCATGGGCTGGGTCTCCCCATCAGGGGCCTGTGGGGGTGGGGTAGCAGGTGGAGGAACCCAAAGACCCAGCCTTTGCTACATCAGGCTCCCAGGCCTTAGGGGGCCCAATCTGCAGCTTGCCTGCCCGCCAACCCACCTGTCGGCCCCTGGCTTCACCTTGATGCGGTCCACAGCCTCCTGGGCCTGCGCCATTCGAGTGCTGGGGGGTGGGTTCCGCTCTGACACCAGCTGGGTGGAGCCCAGGTATTTGGCCCCAAATATGACACCATCTCGGAGGTCTTCATGATCACAGGGACCTGATACTGAGGGCAACAATGGAGGCACAATTTAGCCCCCAAGAGCCACGGCCAGGCTTGTCCACCCCCAGGGGTTTGGTCCAGGATCTTGGCTGTCTGGAAGCAGAGAGATCTACCCTGTCATGACCTGATACTGCTGACCCACACGCGTTTGCCCACTTTCCCAGGACTACCCCGTCAGCAGGGGACACAGCCCAGCGCCTCGGCCCTGTCTAAACCTGTCTGCTCCGGCACTCTAGAGTTAACTCTGTCCCTGACTCAAGGTTCCCAGGCAGAGGACCTAGTTAGTTCCAGGGGCTTTTGTGAGTCCAGAAGCGCAGCTAGATCCAAAAACAGCACCAGTGCTAACAGACACCTCCACCCTGTGTTTCTACAGTCCCACGACTAGGCTAGAGCAGATGGTCCCACTCCCATTTCTAAAACTGCAGCACTACAGAACTGTAGTCAGTTCCACCCAGTGGTTCTGGAATTCCCCCGAATCAGTCTAGAGGCAATTCGTTCTGCCCATTGTTCTAGAATTCTCCCCTATGCACCCAGGGAGAGACAACTGACCACGTATCTAAAACTCTCACGCCGTCCACAACCCCAGATGGCTCTGACTTATGTCTCTAGAATGCCCTGGCAACTTTCAAATCACAGAATTCTGTCGGGGGTTCTAGAAACCTCCATGATTCCAGAATCAGACTTTCCCGCTCCATGATTCCAGAATTTCTTAATCGTAACAGCATCAGGCAGCTCTTCCTATGGTTCTAGAATTCCCTCAATAATTCATGACCACAGATGCACCCAGTGAATCACTTGAACATTCAGAAATAACCAACTCTGGTCATGGCTCTAGACACGAGCTAGCCCAGAACCACATAAAGCTTTGTCCGCGTGGCTCCAGAATCTCCTGAGCAACATGAAACCAGACAGCTCTGCCAGCAGTTCTGGAGTATTCTAATCGATTGCTATTGCTTTTTGGTTTAGAACCACAGGTACAGGCCCCAGTGAAACAAAGCATACTCCTGTCTGTGAGCTTAAACCACAGGTGTCTCTGCCCTTTGTCCCTCGTGATCTAAGCACTCTGGAACAACGGACAGCTCTGCTCTGGCGTTCCGGAACTGTGCCATCCAATATGGCAGCCACCAGGCCCATGTGGCTGGTCTGGATTGAGATGTTCTGTGAGTACAAAATACACACTGGATTTTGAAGCTCTAATATGAATAAAAAGTAAAATAATTGTAAAATGTTAATTATATGTTAACATTATTTTGAACATACTAGGCTAATTAAAATATGTTATTAATGTCACCTGTTTATTTTTTTAATGTGGACGACTAGAAGATTTCAAGTCACATAGGCCTCACATCATATTCTTGTCTGGCAGTACTCTAGAACTTTCTGATGACTCCTCTAGAACTGCACCACTCTTCCCAGTTCTAGAACACTTCCTACTGGTCTACAGCCATGACAAATTCTATTCACTCTGGGAAGAGGACTTCTCAGTTCAAGTAGAACCAGACAGCTCTGCTTACCATTCCAGAACCTTCTCATCAGCCTAAGTTCTTTTAATCTAGAACCACAGGCAAAATGTCAAGTTCTGGAACTCCCTAGGTGAGTCATAGCTCCACCCATGACTCTAGAACATTCTTGGAACTACAGGTCCAAACTGTATCTTCTTCTCACAATCACAGAATTTGCTATTTGACATATAGCCTCAGGTACTTTGGGGGAAAATTCTAGACCATTCCAGGTGACCAGAACTGGTTCTTCCGATGCCTTTAGAGCAGAGTTTGGCAAACCTCCATGCAAAAGGCCAAACAGTAAATTATTTTTTATTTTGTGAGCCAGGTGGTCCCTGTCACAACACAAAAGCTAACATAGACAATATGTAAATGAATGAACACGATGGTGTCCCAATAAAACTTTACTTGTGGACACTGATATTTGAGTTGCATATTATTTTCAAATGCCAAGAAATATTTTTTCTTTTGATTTTTTTCCTGACCACTTACAAATTAAAAAGTCATCATAGCTCACAAGACATACCAGAACAGGTGGTAGGCCAGAGTAGGCCCACAGATGATAATTTGCCAATACATGCTAGAACAGCATGCTAAAAACACCCAAGCCCGCCTTACTGCCCTCTACTCATTCTAGAACATTCCCAAGGCTGTCTCTCTTCTTCCAGAGTATCAGGAATCCACCTAAAACCATTCTCAGAGCCTCTCTAGAAGCAACCCCTTACTGGCAAACTTTGAGTCAGATTTCAGGAGCCTGATTCAGACTATTCTGAAACCCCTAGGTTCCTGGGGCCAGGGTGGGCAGACACTCACCCTCTCTGAGGGCAGGGTATGAAGCCACAGTCTCGGGGCTCTAGGAGAAGACAGAAGAGGGACAGGACTGAGCCCCCCGGCGCGGCTCCTGGCAGCAGAGCAGCTTGGAGGCTGGGGCAGGCGCTACCTGAGCACTGGCCGGCCGCTCCTCAGGAGCGATCAGAGGGACTGTCTCCAACCAGGGTTCCGGGGAGCTGCTCGAGCTCTTGCCGTCACGCTGCTCAGCGGAGGCTCCCTCTTCCCATTCCGAGGGGCCAGTATCCTCATTTGGGTCTTCAGGGGGGTGCAGCAGGCGAGGAGCAGGGTCTGGATGCTCCTTGGGACAAGACTGGGAAGCAGAGCACTCCTCAAGGTGCAAAAGGCTTAGCAGGTCATCCCTGTCAGCCTCAGCAGACAAGAGCCCGTGGGCATCTGCCACGTCCTGGGGGGCCAGGCCGTGACCAGTGGCAATGTGCAGGGGGCAGGGGAGTCCATCCGGGGACAGACCCACCAGATCACCCGGCAGAGCCTCAAACTGTTGCACCAGGTCCGGGATATTTGGCCCATCGAATTCCATTTGATTCAGGCTGCATGGGCCTCCTGGCACTGGGTCCCACTGGCAGTCAGGGGTGAGGTCCTGAGCGGGCACAGGTGTGTCCCTGGGCTCTTCCAAGTCCATGGCTGGAGGCCCTGGAAGGGGTTGGGCGGCTGTCAGGGATTCAATGCCTGGGCCCCAGGCTCAGGACAGCATATGAAAGACATTCAAAGATGAGATTTCCTGTACCAACTTGGTGCCAGACACTAGCTGGGAGCTGTTTATACAGAACACATAACTTAATCCCACCATATCCTGTGATGAAGGGTCTGCTATGATCCCCATTTTACAGATGAGAAAACACAGGCACAAAATGAGCAGTTTTAAGTCTGTGGCATCCTGGGCTCCAAACACGCAGGGATTCCCCCTGCACCTGTCACCCCACACCTCTCCCCACTATGGATCCTGTTCACCCCCGCCCTTACTGTTCCAAGTCTTCTTCCCCCGGCGACGTGGTACCCAGGTTGCAGATACCGCTTTACAAACAGACTCAACAGGTGCAGGTCCCCAAGACGCCGGACTTAAGAACCCAGCCTAAAACTTTAGACCCAGGACCTCAGACTTAATACTAGAGATCCAAGACACCAGAAAGCCCACCATAATCTCAAACCTCAATGCCACGCTCAAGATGGACTCCAGACTCAGACCCGGACCTCAGACCCGGCCTGAAAATACAACTCAAGCCTAAAGCCACGAGTTAAGACCCCAATACTTAGGCAGACCCAAGATTCAAGACTTCGGACCCATAGCCTCAGGCGCCGGTCCCAGATCCTGCTCTACCCTGCCGGGACACTCACTCCCCAAACCGAGGTGGCCTCACCGCGCAACCTCCAGGACCCTACATTCAAGGCCGCCAGGGTCTCCCCAGCCGGGGTCGCTCACCATTCCTGGTCAGGGGCCTGGCCGGCAGATCTATCCGCTCTGCGCTCCCGGCCTACCGGGCATGCGCACCCTTGCGGAACCTGCTGGGAAATGTAGTTCTCCCAGCAGCCGCAACCAGCGGACCCTCCAGGTGTGGGAACCTTAAGTTCGAATCTCAAGCCTCCATCTACGCTGCGTGGGAGTCCGGACTGGCCTCTGGGCTTGTTTACCTGTTTCCTTAACTGCAAAATGGGGCTAATAATCACTTCCGTTCTCCTAAGGCTATGGTAGTTATTCCAAGGAATGGCAAATGGGAGGATCTGGAACTGGGAAATACTAAGGGAGAATGATAAATGGCCTCTTTGCACTGCGGGATAACGGAAGCAGCGCAAGGACACGAACTCCCGGTTTGGCTTACTGTAGAGAGGTTGAATTGGCGCGTCTTGGCTTAACGTTTCCTCCCTGAGCCTTGGTTCCCTCAATTATAAACTTATAATTGGTGGGATATACTAGGAATAATAGGAGGGATAATACCTCATAACTGTGAGGATTAAACAAAATCGAGCCACTTACGGGTTTAGCAGTTGGGCTGGAATATGAATCTAATAAGTGTTAGCTTTCTAATAACGTTTAGGTTTGAGTAACTAAAAGGTTTGAGGTTCTATTAACTTCTAGGCTTTGAGTAATTGCACATTGAATAGAATCAGGAATGTCTAATGTATAGTCTTTAAAGTAAATAACTAGCCCTGGCTGGTGTGGCTCAGTGAACTGAGTACCGGCCTGCGACCCAAAGGGTCACGGGTTCCATTCCCAGTCAGAGTACATGCCTGGGTTGTGGGTCAGGTCCCCAGTTGGGGCCAAGCAAGCGGCAACCACACGTTGATGTTTCTCTCCCTCTCTTTCTCCCTCCCTTTCCCTCTGTTAATAAATAAGTAAGTAAGTAAGTAAATAAATAAACTTCAAAAAACAAAGTAAATAACTAACCGAACGCAAGAAGTCAATGAAACACCCTTGTAAAATAGCCTCATATAGTAACTGTTATACCTATAAAAGTTTTACATGCCACAATGTAAGCCTAAGGCTGGAGTACTACATTTCCCAGGAATCTCTAGGAGCCTCTGTCTCTCAAGCACCCTTAGGCCCCCTAAGCCCCTGGCGCTTCCGAAAACGTGTACGTGTAGGCAGCCGGCGTACGTCATGGCGGCCAGAAGCTTATTCGGGGCTATCCAGACCTGGGCGGGCTGGAGGGCTCGGAAGCTCCCGGACCCTGAAGGTCGAGGAAGACTCTTTCTACGGAATTATGCCAAGAAACCCGGTGAGCTGGGCTAAGAGGGACCAGGATGGGAACAGCGAAGACATTGGGCAGTTTGCACTGCGCAGGCGCTGCTTGGGGAGGAGGGTCTTAGAATCTAGGCGCAAGCGTAAAGAGGCATACAGCTGGGTTTTACAGGCAGGCGCAGTTTGAGGGACCTAACCTCGGGCGCAAATGGCGTCTGCGCAGGCGCCAGCCTCAAGCTGAGTGCCCAGTGACGAGAGTGTGGGTGACGTGGAGCAAACGCGCTTAACTGCGCAGGCGTGGGTTTGTTTTGGGGTGGATTAGAGGAGGTTAAGAACTTGGGTCCCGATCCTATTTCTGCCCTTCGATCACTGCGCAAGTTTGGCAAGTCACCAGAAATTTAAGGATGACGTGGGGGCACATCTAAGTATTAACCACTTAAGCAAAACCAAAAGAAGGTTATTTGAGTTTTAGCTGGCTACAGCCTTGTCTGATCTTCTTTGTTGAAAAGAGAGAATTGACAAATAAATGTTAGGTCTTAGAGACATAACACTTTGTGAGGTAAACAGAAAGAAATTAGAATTGAAAAGGAGTGACTCAGTCACTCAGCACCAGTGTTGTTTAATGCAGTAGACACCTCCAACTTAAAGTCATTTGAGTGCGGTAGACAGAGGCCAGCCAGGGCCTGGGGCCACCCTGAGAGGCGGGGGGCAGGAAAGGAAGGTTGACGCTTGGAAGGCTGAACCGAGCTGAACCGACTCTATCCCTGCTCCCCAGTCATTAAGGGGGGCAAAGGCGGCAAAGGCGGTGTGGTCAGTGATGCCCTGAAAGACCCAGAGGTGTGCACAGACCCTGTCCAGCTTACTACTCATGCCATGGGCGTCAACATCTACAAGGAGGGCCAGGACGTGGTCCTGAAGCCAGATGCTGAGTACCCTGAATGGTGAGTGGGCCAGGCTGGAGAGCGGGGAAAACCAGTGATCGGGTGAGGAAGAGCCGGGTTGATCAAATCTGAGGTTTCTGGGAGAACTTCTCTGGGGAGGTGATTCATGAGTGAAGACCTGAGTGGGTGAAAGGAGCTTCAGTGGCAGAGGGAATAGCCAGTGCAAAGGCCCTGGGGTAGGGCTAAACTGGTTTTTTTAGGGGACGAGGTGGAGAGTAGGCGTAGATAAGGCAGGAAGGTCATAGAGCCCAGTCCTGGCAGGGCCTGGGAGCTGCAGGGATTTAGATTTTGCTTTTGGCCCTGAGAGCATTAGCAGGACATGGAAGCCATTGACATGTGCTGATCCTTAAAGCTGGGGAAGATGCAAAAGGTTGAGTGGGAGCGGAGGGGTTATAGGCCCACAGCCTGGACAGTGCTCAGGAGGCAGGAGAAGGCTTGATGTGTGCCCACCTCAGATATCAGCACTACTGAGATGGGAGTGTTCCCTTGTTCCATAGCCAGAAACCTGGCCCGGGGAAGGTGAGAGACCACCCCTAGATCACTGAGCACCCCCAGACCCAGTCCTGCCGGTGCCTGTGCCTGCTTCTGCCCGAAGTGCCTGGCAGTTACGGAGGGCTGCTGGAAAGCCCTGATTCCTGCCTATGCCCCGTCAGGCTGTTCCAGGTAAATGTAGGCCCCCCTAAGAAGCTGGAGGAACTGGACCCTGAGACCCGGGAGTACTGGCGGCTGCTGCGGAAACAAAACATCTGGCGCCACAACCGGCTGAGCAAGAACCGGAAGTTTTAGCAGAGGCAGGACCAGAGCACCCTGACCTGCCAAGGACCTCAACAGGCCCCAGAGGAGGACCCCAGAGGGGCATGACACCCCCTGCGTCTGGCCCCACAGGAGACTTTATTTTCCTGGAGAAAACAGACTTTTCCTTACCTGCATTCTGTCTGGCCTTCATAGTGAGGCTGGATCAGGGTCCTGGGGACCAATAAAGACCTCTTAGGGCTGTCATTGGCAGGTCCTGGGTGTCATTGGGTGTTGTCTGACATTGGGCCAGAGTGAAGTGGAGCAGGTGGCAGGGAGGTAGGCACCTTCTGACACAGTTGTTCCTGGCAATTGGCTGGGCTCCTGTAGGTCCGTCTTCACCCTCAGGCCTCAGTGGGGTTCTTGCCCTGATTCCTGGAATTCCTCCTAGCACTGCCCAAGAGGCCTCAAGCTCTCAAGTGGGAGGTTTTTCTAGCAAAACCCTTAGTCAGAAAGGACTCAAATCCGACTCAAGCTGTGTGAAGCAGAACAGAATTTGCAAGCTTTAGGAACTGAAATGTCCAGTGGGAGGGCTTCCTCCAGGCATGGTGGGATCCAGACGCTTCAGTATTCAACTGTGTGGCTCTCTCCATCTCTTGAGTCATTTTGACCCCCAGTAGGTAGTTCTTTAGGGCAGGGGTTGGCTCCAGGGCTCCTGGCTGACACCTCCTGCACCAGCAAGCAGAGCCAGATGGAAGGGACTTCCCTTTCCTTTTTTCCAAGGTCATAGGAGTTACCCTCATTAAGCCCAGGGACATGGGCCTACCAACCATCCTGTCCACCCCCACTGGTGCCCAGGTCTCACCAGAAAAACATATCCTAGAGTGCACATGGGGCACCACGAACATGATCCACTGCCCCAGGGAGACCCCATCTCTGGGTGGTCTTGATGCCTGCCCTGCCTGGCTATGAGGGAGGGGTCTTGAGGATCCCAGGAACAAGGGCAGTGCCTACCAAATTGGAGGAGGCTGGGGGTAGGGACCCACCCAGCAGTGCCTATAATGTCACCCCAACCCTTGGAGGCACCAACTGGAGAGGTTGGGGTAGGGGTTGGGTACCACCCTCCAGGCCCCTGGGTCCATATGCCAGCTGGCCAGGGTGGGGTCCCCACAACTAATTTTGTCTGGTCTCAGGAAAACGAGAGCCTTTATCAGCTTAGGAGGACTCTGCAGGGATTATTGAGAACCTGCCCCCCAAGGTGACCCGCTCTGGGCACGCGTCACCTCCCAACGCTCCCATGACTCAGGGTAAAAACCAAAGTTATAGCCACCACAGGCCCTGCCTGACCTGCCCCACTGCCCCCGGCCCCTCCCTGCGCTCCCCTCCACCCCTCCCCTCCCTTGCTCTCCACAGAGGTGCCCAACCTGGCTTCTCTGGACCACACTGGAATAAAGAGTTGTCTTGGGCCATACATTAAATACACAAACACTAATGAAAACTGATGAGCAAAAAAAAAATCTTTTAAGTAAATTTATGCTTTTGCATTGGGCCGCTTTCATAGCCATCCCAAGCCAAATGAGGCCCATGGGCTCCTCGATGTCCCTCCAACTCCCCTGGCAGGGCCCTTCCCTGAGGCCTTTGTACCTGCCATACCTGTTGCCTGGCTGCTCTTCCTCAGGTGTGCCCACGGCTCCCTCCTTCCCCTCCTCCAGTTCTCCGAGCTCACCTCCACGAGGCCTCCCTCACCGCCACACGGAACTGCATCCCCTGGCACACACGCAGGGTTGCTGTCCCCTGTGTCATTCTCCCTGGCATTTGCCACCAGCTGGTATTTTATATTTTATTTATTTTTCACTTTTGCATCTCGTCTGTCCCACTGCAGTGGCAGCTCCATCAGAGCAGGGATTTTTGTTGGTGTTGTTTACTGTTGTGTCCCTGTTGCTGACTAGATAGACGGATGGATGGGTGAATGAATGAATTGGGTTGGACAGAACAAATGCTGGCGTAGCCACCAAAGGCCCCATACCACCCTCTCTGGGCTGGGAGATGTGATGGAGTCTGTGGTCAGAGGGGACATAAGCCACGCTCTGAAACCTGGGGGGAGCAGGGACAGATAGTATTCACCTGGCGTCTGCCTGGTCCTCCATCAGCCCGGGCCTGGGTCCAACTGCTGCCAGATCCAGCTGCTGCCAGATCCAGCTGCTTCCAGATCCAGCTGCGCCTGGCGTAATGGAGTCAGGCAGTGAATGTGAAAAGCAGCTCTGTGCCCTACTGGCTTTGTGGCCTCAGGAAACTGGCTTTCCACTGCTGGGCCTCAGTTGCCTCCCAGTAAAATGGGGCTGATGGCCGTGCCTGCCTCACAGGACAGGCTCTGACCGGGAGCACACCGTGAGAGGAGGAGGCTGCACGGGCACTGCTCTGCCGCGATTTCTCAGAGGGGGAGGCCCAGAGAGCTGGGCAGCTGTGCCGGTGAAAGATTAGCAGGGTTTAGACTTACTGACCCCCGGAATTAAGGTCCTGGTGGCTCCCAGTTACAGTCTCACAGTCACAGAGCCTACACACCTGCCCACCCACCTGCCACCATTTGACAGATGGGGGCACTGAGGTCCCAGGATGGCAGAGACTCCCCCAGGGCCACCCAGGGCCCTGCACTCCCCTGGTCTGGGAATCCTGTGGCCACCTCCTTTCCAAGACTGGGTCCTAATCTCCCTGCAAAGCAGGGTGAGGTGGGTGGGGACCTGCCATGGGTGGCCATGGACAGGGAGAGAGGGGATGGGTAGTCTCTTTCCTCATTGATAGCCTGGCCTATATCTATCATCACAGGCCCTTGGGACAGGCCAAAGAGGGAGAGCTGTGTAGGCACCAGGCTCAGGCCGGCGGCCAGGCCCTGTCTAGAGCCTGTGCGTGCTCCCTGGCCAGCAGCCGAAAAGATGCCTCCTCCAGGGTAAAGCCTTCCATGAAAGCTGAACCAAGGGCATGAGGCCCGAAGGACGCCTGCAGCCCTGGGGCTGGGCCCAGGAGGTGAGTGAGGCCTGGCCTGGCGGGTGGCCCGGGGCCCAGCCAGGACTCCAGGGGCAGTGGCATGGCTGGAGGGCAGGCAAACGGCAGTGTTGGGGCATCAGGAAGCCTTGGGGCTGCCACAGCCCCTGAGCCAGTCTCCAGACGCTCCTGACGCCGCCACTTGGCCCGACGGTTCTGGAACCACACCTGAAAGTAGCAAGAGGGTGATCTCAGCTCAGGGCCAGTGGGGAGAGCAGGGCTTCCCGGCTCTACCGCACCGCTCTCTGTGCCTCCCAGCCTCAGGGCTCTGCCTGCTGTCTGAGCTGACTGCCGCCTGCAGTGGTGCCAACAGGTTTTGTTATTCCACCTCAAGGCCGTCTTGGGAGAAGAACCTCTGCCTCGTGTGCCCCATCACATCAGCCCCTATGTCTTTTCTGAATCTAATTCCTCCTCACCATTCTGTTTAACCAGGCCCCTTGGCCTCCTCGGCCTCCTCGGCGGTCTTTTCTGGCCTTCATCATGAAGTGCAAGCCACTCAGCTTGACTTTCGAGTCCTCTCACAGGTTTCTTCTCCCCTTCACTTTCTGCCTCTCCTTCCACCCACCTTTCACCCAGCTCAGTGGAAACCCCTCTAATGTGACCCTGCATACCTTTGCACGTGCTGTTTGATACCGAGAAAAACACCCTTTCTTGCTGGCAAACTCGCATTCAGAAGTCACAGCCCCAGTCCCACATGCCCTCCTCCAGGTGGCCTTCCCAGTCTCTCTCCTACCCATGCACTAGGAAGGTCCCTATCTAGCTCTGGCTTCCTGCCTGAGTCATTGAGGGGCGCCCTTACCTGCACGCGCACCTCTGGCAGGTGCACCTTGGCTGCCAGCTCCTCGCGGCTGTAAATGTCCGGGTAGTGGGAGGCCTCGAACGCCCGCTCCAGCTGGTGCAGCTGGTAGGTGGTGAAGGTGGTACGGTTCCTCCGGTGCTTCTTCTTGGGGGCCTCCTCACAGGGTGCCGGCCCCCCACCCTCAGCCACGGGCCCCTCGCCAGGACTCAGGAGCATGGCTCCCCTCACCTCCACCTGGCAGCACAGCAGCAGGACAGATGGTGGTAGGATAGCAGGAGGGACTGTCAGCTGGGGAGGGTTGGGGAGGGCAGGGGAGCCTGCTGGGTTCAGGGTAGGATGTGAAGGGGCTTTTCCCTCACAACGTCCTACATTCATTCTGCCTCCCCCAGTCTCTCTCTGTTGATCTCAGATTATCTCATTTTCTATCTCCCCACCTCCACCCCATTCTCTGATTCTTTTGTGTATGAGTCCCTGTCCCAGAACCTCTATTTTCTCTTTCCTCCTGGAGCTCTCCCTGACTGCCGCTCTCCCCTGGAGCTCTCCCTGACTGCCGCTCTCCCCCCAATCTCCGTCTTCCCGATTGTCTCCCTCTGGGTCTAGGACCCTCAGGAAAGCAGGCTGGGACACTGCTCCCATGTAATGCTTCCTTACCACCAAGTCCTCTGCCCTAGTGGGTTCTCTGCACCCGCAGCCCCCACCCCAGGCCCATTTTGCCCACCTGCCCAACACTTACCACCCCTAACAGCCCCTCGTCAGCCCAGATATCCACGGGGCTTCCGCCTCAGCTGGCCCAGTGGCCTGGCCCCCGAGGGTGAGGGTGTGGGGTCGGGTGGGGGAGGATTAGCACAAGGTGATTAATTGAGGTGGCCTCTCTCAAGTGGCTGCCCTGAGCCACTGAGGGAGGGCCAAGCAGGCTGAGGGCTGGGGGTTAAGGGGGTACTGTCGACCTGGGTCCTCCCCCTCACGCCCCCGCCCTACAGTAGGACACCAACAAGGGCCTCCCCGTCTCTGGGCCTGTTTCCCTGGCTGTAAAACAGGGACACTCAGGACCTGCCCTGTGGGGCTCTCCCTGGGGCGTGGCAAGGTGAGGAAAGGAAGGCGCTGCTCAGCGGGGGGCACAGAGGGTGCTCAGCAAAGGCCCGCGGTTGCTCTCATCGGTGGGGGCACAAAAGGCCCTCTCAGGGTCACAGGTGTCAGAGGGGCTGGGTGTCAACCTGAGAGGTGAAGGCAATCTTAGTTGGCTTTTCTGGACACTGAACAGGGCACGGTGTAGGGGGCATTTTAGCTGAATTTTGAGGTATGAATAAACATTTATTGAGCACTTACTATATACCAGTGAACAAAACACACAAATCTGGGAGCTGATGTTCTGGCTGGGGAGACAGCAGCAATGTGGGTAAAACGCAGTGTTGGGTGATCAGAGGTCCAGTAAGAAAACCCGGAGCAGGGAAGGGCAGGGGCACCCAAGGTGGAGCCGCTCTTTTAAGGAGAGTGATCAGAATGAGGGACAGAGGGCGAGGCTGCAAATTCTGGGCAAGATTTGGGTACGAAGGGGAAGGTGCTGGGGAGCCATGGGAGGCTGTGGAGCAGGGCAGGGGCATGGTCAGGTGGTGTTCGGGATGAGAGCCTGTTGTGAGTGAGATGGGAGGTGGGAAGGAGGCAAGAGCAAGGGCAGTGGGCATGGTGGAGGGGCAGGAAATCAATTGGGGGGATTCAGAGAGGAGGGAGGAGAGGTCCCTGTGTTGGGGACAGGTGGATAGTGGGGCTGTCACAGAGCCAGTGACCCAAGAGCTGGAGCAGGATCTAGGGGAAGACTCAGACTGGTTTGCCACCCCCCCAGTCCAAGAAGCCTGGTGGCTCAGTCAGGGAGTGCCCTGAAAACCAAGAGGAGGGGGCTGGGGATGAGGGAGGGGCCAAGGTGAGGCCTGAAAACCAGTTGCTGGATTTAGTGCAGGGAGACTGTCCAGGTGGGGGAGACCCAGGTCCTCAGATGGCTTGGGGAGTGAGTCCGACAAAGGAGAGATAGATCCTTCTGGAAGGTTGGCTTTGTAGGGAGAGAGACACCCATGGAGAAAGAGACAGACAGTGGCAGGCACAGAAAAACACACCCAGAAAAGGTGTGCCTAGCACCCCCCCCGCCCCCCGGCATCGGCCGGCTGTAGAGGAGGAGCCACTGGGGCCCCACTGTCCCACGAGGGAGTGCTGGGGTCAGGAGGCTGGGGAGGCCGCAGATGTCCTGAGCGCAGGCTGGAGGGGCAGCTAGTGTTTCCTGGTTCCTTGCAGGCCGAAGCTGCCCCAACCATAAGGCAGGTTTTGGGCTCCGTGGCCAGCGGGAGCCAGCCAGGCCTGTGGGGCAGGCAGGTAATTCCCCTAATTACTTCATCACTTCAAAACGTTAAAAAGCTGCTCAGTTCTCAGGTCCCAATTAGCTAATTAGCCCCACCGGTTAAGAAGCCGCAGCAGGGATCCGGGTCAGGTGCAGGGGCCTTTCAAGATTTAGCAGGATGTGGCTGAAGGTGCAGACGCTGTGTCAGCTTAGAGGGACGGATTAGGGGCAGGGTGGGGCCAGACCTGGGGACAGGCGGCCTGCTCCCGCTGGATCAGTCCGTGGGGCGGCTGTGTGTGCATGCACACACGTGGGCCACTGCTGCTCCAGCCTCCGATTTCTCCCCCAGGAGGAATCACTGAATCCCTTCAGGTGCTGTGGGGAAACTGAGGCCAGGAGGTGGGGCCAGGCTTTGGGAGGCACTTCAGGAGGTCACTGTGACCTCTGGGCGTTTGTCTAGCTCAGGGCCTGCTCAGGCAGGATGGGTCAGCAGAGAGGTGATAGGGTGTGCTCCGGCCTGGTGTCCCCTCCCCAGCTTGGGAGGTCCTGGGGTGGGACAACATCCAGCCTGGCCCAAGACCCCCTCAGGACACCCTGGAGGCTGCCCAGATGGGGACACTGACCGAGATGGGGTGGCTGAGTCACAGCAAACCTGTGTACCAGCTGTGCGTTCGGCCCCTCCCTTCCTCCCCTCTCTGGGCCCTTCCACCCCGCCTCCTGCCTCTCCAAGGTGCCTGATAGTAGAGGAGACTGGTGGGCCCAGATAGGGGGACCAGCCCCACTCGTTTGCCTGAGGCTGCCCGGGGCCACACAGCTAGGGAGCAAGTGAGAATTCAAACAGGGCAGCAAGCCCAGAGTCCAGCCCCCCTCACCTGATTGGACAAGAGGGGCGGAGCCTTAGAACTGGCTGTTCAGGGGGCTCTTAGTTTTTTAATCCTTACTTAAAGATATGTGCATTGACTTTTTTTTGAGAGAGAAAGGGAGATGGAAATACTGATGTGAGAAACACCCATTGGCTGTCTCCCATATGTGCTGACCAGGGATCGAACCCATAAGCTTTTGGTGCATAAGATGATGTTCCAACCACATGACTCACTTGGCCAGAGCTCAGCTGGCTTTTCTTGAGTCTCCTCTGGAGTCACTGGGTCAGGCTGTTGGGTTGTGACAGTTGGAGAATGTGGGTGGCCACACTGGAACATCCCCACGCAGGGACACAGCTGCAGCGGCAGAGCCTCCAAGGGACAAGTCTCCCATGATCCTTTGCGTTCAGGACCCCAAGGGTTGGGCACCCACCCAGAGGTTGAAACTTTGAGGGTTGAATGCAGCACCCACAGATGGGCCTGAGTGGGGACCTGTGTGTGATGGCAGGTGGAAGCACAGGAAGGCTGTGGTCCCTGGCCTGGAGGGTCTCCTGCTCCATTCCAGGGGTCTGCATCCCCACAGTGGTGGCCAGTGGGTCACAGCTGGGCAGACAACTGGCGGGTAGACTGTCCAGAACTGGGTGATGGGGGACAGTGTGTACCCCCTGGGCCAAGAGGATGTGGGGGGTCGCAGAGACAGACTCAGATGCCCACAGTTCTCGGAACCAGTCTTTATCGATGCACCAATCCTTCTCCCCAGGTCTGCGGTGGCCAGGGACTGCCCTGAGCCCCCCAGGAGGGCCTGCTTCGTGCTGTGAGCCAGGTGGGCAGCTTGCTGGCCCTGACCCTCCTTAGGCCTGCCTGTGTCCCCACCCTGGGCCCCTACTCTCTTGATCTTCTGGGGCCTGTGGCCCACCAGGTAGCGTCAAGGCTCTTGGCCGCAGGGCAAGGTGGGGCCATCAGTGTCCTGCCTTTCGACATGGCCAGTGGCACCCATGCTGCGCAGCTCCCGGGCCAGCTTCTCGGCCAGTTTTCGAAAAGGTGGCCGGCGGGTGGGCTCTGCCTCCCAGCAGCTGCTCATGAGCATGTGGACAGTGCCCGGGCAGTCCTCCGGGGGCTCCATGCGATACCCCTTCTCCACAGCCTCTGTCACCTCCTTCAGCGACTGCGGGCAGAGGGCGCACCAGTGTGGGCTGGGGTCAGCACCACCGTCCCAGACTCAGTGCCTCCCCAACCCAGACCACGCTCACCATCTTGGGGTACGGAGCACGGCCATACGAGAAGACCTCCCACAGCAGCACCCCGAAACTCCAGACATCGGACTTGCTGGAGAATTTCTGTGGGGCCCAAGACCAGGGTGAGGAGGGACCCTTCAGGATTTCAGCTCCAGTCCCTGATTCCTCCAGAAAGTCCCCCTGGATTGTCCTTCACTCTGGTGCCTTCCTAACAGACTCCATTCCCCGAGTCCGTGCCCCTTCAACTGAGTGGAGCTCAGACTCAGTGCAGGGAGGAGGTTGCTAATTCTCGCCCTCAGCACTGAGCCCCAAAATGGGGGAACTGAGGCCCAGACAGGGTCACACACAGGAGAGACAAGATGGGCACCAAAAACAACTATGGGCCAAGTACTCACTGGGGAGGCAGAGCCATTTCCTTTGGAGGTTCAGAGAGGCCAAGACACATGCCCAGGATCACACAGTGGAGCTGAGGCTCCAAGGTCCCTGGCGACAAAGGGGCACTCACCCCATGTTTGAGTGCCTCGGGCGCTGTCCATTTGACTGGCAGCCGGCTGGAGTCTAGCCCCTTCCGCTCAGCTTTGGCCAGGCCAAAGTCGCTGACCTTGGCCACCAGGTCCTCAGAAACGAGAATGTTGCGGGCAGCAAGATCTCGGTGCACCAGCTTCTTGCTCTCCAGGTACTCCATGCCCTCGGCCACGTGCCTGGGGGTGGGGGGAGGGGCACAGGGGCTCCAGGGGCCAGGTCAAAAACTCCCAAGGCCAGGCTCCCTTCTGCTCTGTGCCTTGGTTTCCCCTTGACCTTGGAAAGTTTCTTCCCTGCCCTCCAAGGGCCCTACTCACAGGGAAAACTGCAGAAGCTGTGGGGTGTTCACAAGGGCCCGCCCCCGAGTCCGTAGAAAGTTCACCAGGTTGCCCTGCGGCACCGGGGGGACATAGGACTAGGGTTAGAGGCTTCTTGGCTGCCTCCCCAAGCCCCGCCTGCACCGAAGCCCCACCTGCACCGCAGCCCCACCACACCTTGCTCACGTGCTCCATGACTATGTAGAGCCCCTGGTGCAGAATCACACCCAGCAGACGCACCAGGTTCTTATGCTGCATCTTCCTGTGGGGGACAGGCTGGGGGTGGAGGCACAGCCAGAACCCCCGACCCCAGTGCTTCTGATCCCTACCGAGGACTCACGTCATGACCGCTGTCTCGTCCAGGAAGGCCTGGGCCGTCACGTCGCACTTGATGTTCTTCACAGCCACCTTCTGGCCCAGGTACTCACCCTGCAGGACCGCTGCGGGGGAGGGGTGGAGACCAGGACCCAGCAGAGATGGGGACAGACCCGGGGACATACCCACTCACACTGACCCCCATGCACACCAACACAGCCTGTGTTCCCCAGGCCTGGGAACCCCTTGCCCCCTCAAGCTCCAAACCCCTGATCAAAGAAAATCCAGGGTCTGGAAACTCTGGTCCTAGGGCCAAATCCAGTCCAATCCTGTTTTTTGGCAAGGTCCATGAGCTCAGAGTGATTTTTACTTTTTTTTTTTTTTTTTTTTAATTCTCACCTGAGGATTTAAGAGCAAGAGGAAGGAAAAGAGAGAAACATCAATTGGCTGCCTCCCATATGCACCCCAACCAAGGCTCGAACCTGCAACCTGGTACGTGCCCTGACTGGGAATGGAACCTGCGACACTTTGGTGTACGGGATGATGCTCCAAAAAAATAAGCCACCCCGCAAGGCGGTTTTTATATTCTTAAATGGTTAAAAAAAATCAAAAGCTCCCTGGCTGGTGTGGCTCAGTGGACTGAGTGTAGGCCTGTGAACCAAAGGGCTGCCAGTTCGATTCCCAGTCAGGGCACATGCCTGGGTTGCACGCCAGCTCCCCAGTAGGGGGGGCTTGAGAGGCAATCACACATTGATGTTTCTCTCCCTCTCTTTCTCCCTCCCTTCCCCTCTCTCTAAAAATAAATAAAATCTTAAAAAAATGAAAAGAATGTTATTTCATGACACATGAAAATTATAGAAAATACAAAATTCAGTGTCCAGTAATAAAGTTCTGTTAGCACGCAGCCACACCCATGGTTTGCCTATTGCCTGTGGCTGCTTTTCTATTACACACACAGAACTGAGCAGATGTGACAGACTGGCCTGTGAGGCCAAAAATACTTGCACTTCGGCCCCTTACAGAGAAAGACAGCAGATCTGAGCCGCAGAGCCTTCCAGGATAATCATTTCAGGAAATGGCATTCCAAGCAGAGAGACCAGCATGTGCAAGAGCCTGAAGTGTGAGGGACTCACGTCCACTGGACGCTCGCCTGGGTTAATTTGCTCCTCACGACAGCTGTTGTCAACCCCCTTCCCAGAGCAGGAAACTGAGGCTCAGAGAGCAGAATGGTTTGTCTTCAGCCGCCCAGCAAGTAGGTATTAAATATGGATGTGAATTCATCTCAGTGATTCCAAATCCCAAACAACCCCCCACCTCCTTCAGCCCCCCAGCCTATGCCCCCACTCACCTCCAAACTCCCCCTCTCCAATCTGCGTTCCCAAGGTCAAATACTGCAGGTTCAGTAACCAGCCAGCTGTGAGGCAAAGACCTGGTCAGAGAGGTAACAGGCTTTCCCAGCCCCTCCCATCCAGGGCACCCCCTGGAGAGACCAGGTGGTGTCTCCCACAGCACCCAGCTGTGGGCACACATTCGGTGGCCACTGTTCCCAGTCATGGTCCAAGGGCATGTCTGAGGCACCCCGCTCCTGGCACCGGTTATCATCTGGTCTTGAAGGCAACACAGCCTACCCTTGGGGCTGCCCGTCTCTTCCGTCTGGAGGCTGTGTCCCTCCAGTACCCCAAGGGCTCTTCCTTTTAAAAGCTTCTGGAACCTTTAGGAAACTTCCAGTGCTCTAAGTCACAATCTGCTCTAGCCTCCCTGACCCCTGGCTTCCAGCAGGCCGGTGTTCTCCCCCACCTTCCCCTCTAGCAGCTTCTGCGGGCCTCTTCCCTATCTAAGGCAGGAGCCCTCAGGCACAGGCAGGCAAGGCGACACCGGCCTCCACCCAAGTGCCATCTCCAAGGCATCCAGGTTTTCCCAGGACAGACACATGCTTCCAAGGAGACAGCCAGAATCATCAGGTTCAAAAGACTGTGGGGGTGGCTGTGGTTGGGGACCTTTGCCTCGGGACTTCAGTATTGATGATTTGGCTACAAGGAGGCTGGAAAAGCCTTTCAGGTGGAAGGAACAGAATGCACAATAGACTGGAAACCTGAGAGGAAATGAGTCACAACTAGGGGGACTTGTGAATGGAGGCGGGGCCACGTAGATGAGGCAGGAAAGAAGTTCTCAGCCACAAGGGGAAGTTCTGGAAGGCAGCCGACCTGAAGGGTCTCTCTTCTGACTGCAGGGCAGCAATGTGGCGGGGGCGGGGGGGGGTGCTCTCAGGTAGCAGGTGGCCTCTGGCAGCAGAGGAGCAGGGGTCTGGAGGCAGGGGAACTGCCCCCCTGACAGGAGATGGTCTGATGGCGTGAAGGGGATGTGGGAGGGTGGGTGGGTCGACATTTGGCCAGGTTTCCAGCTCAGGTGACAGGGCAAATGGTGGGGACAAGAAAGAAGCAGCAGGTGTGGGAACCTGCTCAATTTTGGCTGATTGGCGTCTCTGGTGCGCCCTGCCTGACCCAGGGGCAGCCCAGGCCTTCCACCACAGTGCTATGTGCAGGTGCCATGGCCTGGGCCGTGCGCCAAGCCCTGGGGCACTCCCTCCCCAGGTGGGGCGAACGTAGGCAGAGAGGGCGCAGACTCCTACCCTTGGCCAGCTCCTCCTCTGCTGATTTGGTCCCCTGCTTCCTCTTGGGTTTCACAAGTTTTGTGCAGATGGCCCCCTTGTCCTTGCTGTAATGCTGCAGGGTAGGGTGGACAGAGGTGGCTGTGAGTCGGACCCCTTTAAGCAGGGACGCTCCCACATCGTGTCCCCTTCCTGGGGGTGGGCTCTGGACAAGATGGGCATGAGCTCATAAGGAGAGGGGTTTGGTTGCCCCAGGATGTGTTGGGTTGGTTTCCATGAGAATGGGGAAGGGTGGAGGCAGTCTCTGGATTGCTGTCAGCTTGGAGGTCCCTGGAGGAGCCACCCAGTCCTTGCAAGTGGGACCCGGAGGGCTCTGACCAGCTCTATGGTTGGTGGTCCATGGGGACCAGCTCCTTCTCTGCATTGGGGACCCTGTGGCTCTGTGGGTCCCTATGTCATTACAGCTAGGATGGGGCAGGGCCTGGGGGACATGCGGCTCCAGGGTCCAGGTGTACCTCCACCATGTCCATGAGGTTGCAAAAGCAGATGGCCTCATCTATGGTCAGGTGGCCGTCGCGGTGCAGCACGCGGTAGTGGAACACTTCTTGCAGGAAGCTCACGCACAGCACGTAATCACCAGGATGCCGCACTGACTCTCGCACCAGGAACAGCCCATCCTCCGGCGGCTGCAGCAGCTGCACTGCTTCGTGGCCCGAGATCTTCCCGTGGAACCACCTGCAGTGGCAGGAGGGCAGGTTGGGCTCAGCTGGCCAAGCCCTCCTAAACCCCCATTGCAGGCCTCACCCCACAACTCACGGCATGAGGCTGAGTTTGGAGTCAGCTGAAAGGGCTTCGCGTTCCCGAAGCGCTCCAGCCGCCAGCAGCCCCTCTTGCCCACTGGCATGGTGCTTGGCTCGATACCAGCTCTTGCCCTACCAGGGAGGGAGCCAGGGGTCAGGAAGGTGGTGGGTTATTCCCGGCAGAGTCCCATCCCCAAACACACCCAGGCCCTCAGACCACAGCTCACCTCACAAGCCTCCAGGATGGTGACCACGTCGCCCTTGCGGAAGGCCAGCTCTCCGGGCTTTGGGCGCGTGTGCTCACACTTGGTGATGCATTGGGTGCCTGGGGCCCAGCGCCTCTGGGTGGGAGGCATGGGGGAGAGGGGCAGAGGAGGCATGAAGGAGGTGCCCTCCCCCAGAGAGAGATGAGACTAAGACAGAGAAAACACAAGAAGGGAGAAGAGGAGAGGTGACAAGGAAGGGAGCGACCAGCAGGGGTGCATTAGTCACAAACCGAGTGCACTCGGAGCAGGTCAGGAAAAAAAAGGTGGAGGAGACGCAACACCGAGTGACAGAGAAAGATCGGAAGACACCAGCTAAAAGGGACCTGGGTGGGAGTATTACGCACCCCCCCACCCACAGAGCCGAGGTCCTGTGGGTGTGGACTGAGCTGAGGAAGGGCCAAGGACCCAAGAACCCAGGCTGGGGGTACTCACTGTGGGCATCCTGGCTGGATGGGCAGGGGTGCCAGGCGTGGAGACAGCGAAGGTTCACCTGGGGAGGGGCAGAGACCAGCTGGAGAGCACAGATTCAAGCCAGACCAGGGCTCTGGGGGCCATCACTACCACTACCAGCCCAGGCTAGGTGGAGCCAACAGCCAGGGGCATCCCCAGGGCGAGTCCCAGACATTGGTTCTCCAAGCCCTCTGGGAAGGTGGCCTTTCCCCGGGGAGTTCCTCCAAAGCCATGAAACATCGGTGAGGAGACCACAGAGCCTAGCCCCATCGTTGTTCCCAAAGGGCAACTGAGGACTGAAATGGACACACAGCAAGTGGTCACAGGCTGGGGAGGAGGGGGGCGCCTGGCTCAGACCCCAATAGCCCACATGGCGCACGGGGAGCTTGGTGTCACCTAATCAAGCCTTGTTCTTCCTCTTTTTCAGTGAGTAGGCAGGAGCAAGACACAGAATGACTCAAGGTCATTCCCAAGAAACTCTGACCCTATAGTGGGACGGTGCCGCCCTGCTGTGCTCATCTGGCTGGCTAGCTGAACCTTTCTAATCCCCCCACCCTACCCCACCCCACCCCACCCCACGGGAGGACGGACACAAAAGCCCCCCACTGCTGCTTAGGTGGGGACTTTTTCACCCCCGGCCTCCCCCATTGACCCCACCACAGGTGGCTGGGCAGTGGGACTTGTTCTGGGGTGAGTCTCTGCCCCTCCAGTGTGTGCCCTCATAAATTCCCAGCCCTACATGTACTCACACGTATACTGATCCATGTACACATAAGCACACAGAAAAACACATGGGGCTTGGACACAGGTGGACACAGGTACCCACAGGCACGCAGGTATGCAAGCAAAGGCACATCCCCCTAGAGACAGGTGTGCACATGCGTCTACAAGTGTGTACACACACACAGATGCTCAGACATCTGGAAATGTATCTGTCCACCCCCTCTCAACACATACAGACAGAATCACATTTGAACACCTGGGCGCCATACGCTGGGCCACCCCGGCACGAAGAGCTACACGCAGGGCCGCGCACACGCATCTCGGTCACACGCGCACATCCCTCCACGTGTACGCGCGGGTACACACACCCAGGCACTCGCAGACGCGCACACCTCCCACCCAGGAAAATACCCCCCACCAGCGCCCGAAAGCCTCTAACCGTCCCCACCCCAGCCTCGTACCCGCCACGCGCCCCGGACGTGTATACTTGTGCGCACACCAGCTCCTCTCACGCACGCCTGAGCCTCTCCGGAGTCCTCCGGTTCTCAATGCCCCGCGGTCTCTCCCTACATACCCGCTGCCCGCTCACCTGCTCAGGGGGCGTCTCCGGGCTGTGCTCCGCCCCCGCCCCCAGGAGGGCCCCCGCGTGCTGGCTGCGCACCCCGAGGTGGCCCCGGCTGCACAACTTGGAGCAAGTTCCTCCGTTTCCTCATTTTGGGCGGCGGGGGGGGGGGGGGGGGGGGGGGGTG